>JANHGC010007027.1:6874-20911 GCA_027560395.1 Boaedon fuliginosus
ACTCTCAGAATTCCCCAACCAGCAAAGCAAAGCTGGCCGGGGAATTCTGGGAGTTGAAGTCCACCAGGCTTAAAGTTGCCAAGATTGGAGACCCCTGCTCTGGGCTGCAATGATCGACACTCAATCATATAACACACATGAAGCACTCAACTTTTTATTATATAGTGTTTGTCTGATTTCCAATTCCCATTCTCCCTGTGTGAGAAAAAGCAGACCAGCAGTAATTAAGAGCAAATAAAATAATAGCAGGCAAGGAAATGATTAAACATCTTCTTCTTTCCACTTTTCTTCTGCCCTATCTCCCCAACTTTGCAACCAGATGAAGGAACCATAAGATTGACTGTACATATATTTGCATTTATACATAACTCTACATTTTCAAGTTTATAATAAAGATGGTATTAACTCATGGTTCCAGCATCCTTTATCATTGACCTGGGGGATTGTAAATCAGGAAGACATGAATAAAAATCTGGTCATCAGCAATTAATATCAGTGTGGTGCCATGAAGTGTGTCCAGAATAAAGGATGAAGAAATTGAGAGCACTAGAAAGCCGACATAGTAGGAAAAATGGATGCAAACTAACTATAATGTGCAATAAAGTAAAGGTACATAAATGTTTTTAGTGAAAAGAAGGTAGACAAGTAGGTATTACATAATAGGAATGGATGCACAAAAATAGAACAGAATAACAGAATTGGAAGGGACCTGGGAGGTCTTCTAGTCCAACCCCCTGCTCAGACAAGAAACTCTAAACCATTTCAAACAAATGGTTGTCTAATCTCTTCTTTAAAACTTCCAGTGTTGGAGCATTCACAGCTTCTGGTGGAAACTTGTTCCACTGGCTAATTATTGTAACTATCAGGAAATTTCTTCTTAGTTCTAGGTTGCTTCTCTCCTTGATTAGTTTCCACCCTTTGCTCCTTGTCCTGCCTTCAGCTGCTTTGGAGAATAGCTTGACTCCCTCTTCTTTGTGGCAACCCTTTTAGATATTGGAACCTCTTTAGATATTGGAAACCCTAGTCCTTCCTTTCATTAAACTAGACATACCCAATTCCTGCAACTATGTTTTAAAAAGTTTGGCAGTTATTTTATAAAATATGAATTACCAGAAGAATGGAAAAAAAGAGGCAGGAATTGCTGATCTACAGCTATGAGAAATTTTCTTTTGGGGCGGGGGCGGCTTTACAAAGACTGACATGCTATTTTTTAAATTCTGTGTGTGTGCCTTTGAGTCAGTACTGATTCTTGGCAATTGCCTGGGTAAGTCCTTGCAGTTTTCTTGGCAAAATTTTGGAAGTTGTTTGCTCTTGCATTGTTCCTAGGGCTGAGAGACCAGAACTGGTCCAAGGTCAACCAGTTGGCTTTTTGCTTAAGGTAGCATTTGAAGTCATGGTCTTCCAGTTTCTAGCCTGTTGCCTTAACCACTACATAAAACCAGGTCTCAACATGCCATTATTAATGTTATTATTATTTACAGAAAAATCTGAAACATGGTTTCCACTTCTTACCAGGCCTTCATGCACATTGAGTTCTTCCATAAACCTAGGATTTCATAGTATATGTATGGGTCCAAGCTCTGTGGTTTTGTAATTGAGTTATTATTATGATTGGTTGCACAATCAGTCAGATGTTTAGGCTGGATTTGACAGACTGGAAAGATATCTAATCTTTCCCAAGACTTGGGATAGGCAAATGTTTTTTGTTGAATGGTATTGCTGCAGGTTGTAAGCTGTTCCACGTAAGGCTGTCCTTTGCAATTGACTTATGATGATTTTGACACTGTTGATGTTGTTCAAGTTGTGCTCCAGATGTTTTGGAATTGCACCCAAAATACCTGTTATTATGTACGTTTGCTTTCATTTGCCACAGTTGTCCTACTTTTACTTGCACGCCTTTATATTTTGTGATCTTCTTCAGCTTTTCCTCCACTATTGTGCTGTCTACAGGTATTGTCCACTATCCAGACTTTTTTGTCTTTTTATCAGCAATTGTTAGGTTTGGGATGTTATGCGACAAGTGCTTGTCTGTTTGAATTCTAAATTCCAAGAGCATTTTGGTTTCTTTGTGTTCTATAATTTTGTCTATTTTGTGGTCCCACCAGTACTTGCTTGCAGATAAATTGTAGCAGGCCAATTTGTTCTCTTTGGTATTCAATAACCCTTCATGGTACACAAACTTATGCATTTTCTTCACTGTCCTTCAGAAATTCTTTCTTCACGATCTATGCACTTACAACATTTTTTGTCCACCTATGCTTATTGATAAATTGCTTTTATTTATTTGTTTGTTTGTTTACTTGTTTACTTACTTACTTACTTATTGGCTGCCCATCTTACAACAGGGTAACTCTGGTCACCTTACAATCATAAATGCTTTATATCAGCATGATATTTTTCAAGTAAATATTCCATTGAACTAAGCTCAGCTGTAGATGACTTAATGGATGTACCCATTCTTGGCAGAATATTTCTACTACTTTTTCATACAATAGCCCAGTCTAGCCTACAGTCCCAGGTTTCTTTGTGGCCTCTCATTCAATAGTCCACAGGGAGTATTATTATTATTATTTTAGATCAGTCAAGGCTTTTTACTTACTTGAGAAGATGAGTCCCCTCTTAGTCCCTCACATTTATAAATCAACATTTTATTGTAATTTTACTATTTTATATCGTGTTCACAATGTTTATACTGTATATAAGAATATACAATTCTTATATTATGTTCACAATCCACAAAGGATTGTGAATTTTTAAAAAATAAACAAATATAAAGAGCTCACCTCAGTCTCTTGAGACGTTATACCAAAACAACATTTCAGAAGAGAAACACATTTCCTCATGTATTATCTGTGCTAATGTTGTAATAACCATATAAGTCAATAATAATACAAGATCCAACATTTGACACCTATGTGATAAATATTTGGTCTCTACCTTAGAATGCAGTACACTTGCTTTCAATACATTTTTGTCTTCTGTCTTCTATTTATCACTGTAACTAATCTATATCTATAAAAGAGAGGAGGGGTGCAGATGTGTGTTTGTATGTGCTCTATACAAACTTTCAGTTCTGCACCAATCTACCTCTAACTTGCTAGATAGGTAGAAAAGTGTAGTAAGAAAAGCACTGTCATGGTCTCCAAAGGGTAGGTGCTCTTTTTGACCCCTTTTTTGCGGGGCAAAGAGGACACTCCTAACGAACAAGCAGCAACTCTTTACTGAGCATGTGCAGATTTGCTTCTCTCTATTGAGTGTGTTCAGTTTTCAAACTGACTGAGGCACCATATTCAAACCTCTGAGGTGTCATGTTTTAAACATATAAATTCCAGATTTGCCCCAGCGGCAATGGGCCCAAGACACATGGAGCAGCCCATCCCGCCAAGTAACGTTGCATGTGGGAGGGGGCGCCAGGAGCTTAAGAAGGCCTGCAAAGAGCTGCAGCCTAGTGCCCCTGTCAAACCATGGCTGCCTTTCCTCAGTTGGCCTGCCTTTGGCCTAGAGCCTGGCCTGCCCTTGGCCCAGAGATGTGGGAGGGGATGCCAGGGGCTTCAGAAGGCTCGCAAACGCTGTGGCCCAAATATACTTCTTTAAAAAAATACCCCGAGCAAGGCCAGATAAGAAGCTAGTCAGCTGATAATTTGGGGGCATACTTAGCATCATCATCATCATCATCCTCCCATTGGAGCAGTTTACTGCAATAGTAAATATATAAAATTAAACATAAATAAATACTAGAGATCAAGAGAAACCTTGTTCTTTCTCTGTCTGCAGATTAGTTTTAGAAATCGGAGAGGACTGCTCCTTTACTTTTATTTTTTTGAGTTGTAAGATGCTAATTCTTGTGTTCTGAAGTAGCTTCATTAAGAAGATCCTCTAAAATGCATCACAAAAAATAAGAAATGTGATCCCATAATTTACACAATTACACATTTGCCCAATTTCTTGAAGGAAAACTGCTTAAGGGCCTTTGGTAGTTTTTAAAAAAAGAATAAGAACCACAATGAGGAGTTTTATAAAGTTTCTTGACATATACTGGAGACAAGACCACATGAAGATATTCAAAGAATTGTCAGCGGTGAAAGATTTTTCCCTTATTGACTTGTTCCTCCCCTATTCACACACTCTACAAATATATGGAATAGGACTAAGAGAATTTGTGAGTCATGATTGTCTTCAAAGCACTTTTGGGGAGCTATGGTTACTCTTTTAATATTTGCTTTCATCCACCACCTGAAATGAGAAAGATTTCCAAACTATCGTGCTGATGAGATAGCAACTTCCCAAGAACTATTATCCAATGGAATGGAAGCATCTTTCTATTTAAACAATTAGCCCAAGGCTAGGCAATTTTGGGGGATAAATGGACTTAGTGGAAATTTAAGTGCTTGTTGGGGTTGTTTTCACTGACCAGCTCTCATGAGACAGGGTTATACATAGACAGAGTGATTGCATGTAATGTATACACACTGACCAAAAGATACACTGCCAAGATTCCTCCTGTTCTTCCTCTCATTCTCCCTCCCTCGCTCCTTCCCTCACTTTCATTTTTAGATCAGATGGACACACTTTCAAACAAAGCCCTATTGTGCAGTCGCAGTCTCCCATTTTATTTTATTTTTAAGGATATCTGTCAGATATATGTAGGTTCGAAAGGCATTTTGTAAGTAACAGGAGTTTCCATCCATAGTTCATCTTATTTATATTCCATATGCCTGTTTGAAATATATGAATCCTCATGTAGCAATGGAGCAGAACATGAATAATTATGATAAAATTTACTAGAGAAACTCAGAAAATTAAATAGGATGGACAGTGTCAACAACATTTGGACTGAAGGACCTAAAGGTAGAATAAGAGATCCAGGTGAACACATTCACCATTCTTAGCTTCTGCAAAAGTGAACCTGGAGAGTTATGCGACAGAAAAAGATCCTATGAAAAACAATGCAGAACAATATTTCAAGGAGGAAAGGAGCAAAATGGTTGTCAAAACAAGTTATCATGACAGACAAAAAAAGATGGAGAATGAAAGCCTTGGGCTGCAAGAGAGATGCTGGGTGCAGATTCTCCACGTCAAGCAATAAAGGTCAAGAAAAGATACCTCAATCAAGAGAATCAATAAATAAGGAAGAAATAACAGGGAAAGGAATAATGAAAGAGATTGTTAAGGTGACCCCAAAACTATAGAAAAGTTTACAGTTGAGTTAGGGCTACTCAAGAATAATCACAGTGGAGATCTAATCCAAGAAAATGAGGTTCCAAGAAGTTGGAAAGATTATACTGAAACCCTTCAGAATTGGACTATAGAATAAATAAATATATAAAATAAATTGTACATAAATTGCCATATACATTCATATATAAGATTATATATAAATTTTAAATATAATTCATCTAAAAGATATATACAATTGCCTATCTTATATATTATAACCCTGGGTTGTTCACACAAGCACATATACAATCACACAAGGAGAGAAAAATGCCAGATCAACAAGCAGGTTTCAGAAAAAGAAGAGGGACATGAAATCAGATAGCTAACATGCATGTGTGCAGTAGAAGATTACTAATCCAAGGAAAGAAAGCTATGTATGTATGTATGTATGTATGTATGTATGTATGTATGTATGTATGTATGTATGTATGTATGTATGTATCCTCTCTCCACTCTTGTTCTGCACTGTAAACCAGTCTAATGAAATTCCATCTGAAGACCCTTTTTCCATGACTTTTTCCATTGGACAATTCATGACTGCTGTGCCTGTCTGTTCCCAAAAAGCAGCGGCCAATCACTTTCTTTCAATGTGGGTATTCCTAAATAAATATGCTTTTATTGCGTATGCATATTATGTATATGCATATTATGTACATGTACACCTGTGTACATGTATATGTACATGTATGTCTGCGTGTACATGTGTGTATGTATTTGTGTAAGTATTATTATATATTTACAGTATACATATTTTCAGTGTAACTTTATATTAGCTTGTATATGTGCATGCCTATGCAGAGAGACAGAGAAAGATAGTCATGGATGTGCAAATATCCATGAATATATATGTATGTATTTATGTATGTATTTATGTATGTATGTGTATGTATGTATATATGTATACACACACACACACACACACACACACACACACATATATTGTATATATATATACTAAAGCAGTTAAACTGAAAGTATATACAAAATGAAAGCATCAAGGCACAACAAGTTTTAAAATAATTTTCTTGCTTATTGCCTTGCTGGTCTTTCGTAGCTTTTATGAATGCTATACACAGTGGTGGCAAACTTATGGGATGCGTGCCACAGAGTCCTCTCTGTGGGCATGCGTGCTGTTGCCTCAACTCAGCTCCACTGTGCATGTGCGCATGCCTCCCACTGGCCTTCGGGTCTCTGCCATGCACACGTGGGGGCAGGGTGCATGTGTGGAGGATGCGTGCATGCACGGGGGACACATACATGCATGAGGGCATGGACACATGTATGGTCAGTGTGCATGCATGGGGGGGGGGTGCCTTGCATTTTGGGTATGCGCGCGCTCTTTGGGCACTTGGTGCCCAAGGTTCACCATTACTGCTATAACATATCACATTGGTTGCAGCACTTTCTTTGTAAATGGAAGATTCCTGGATTAAAAACCTGGGGAAATTGTTTATAATTCTTCTTTTTCATTCCTTGAACTTTGTATGTTTCCTTTGGCTTTTTTCAAATAAGTGCAGCGATTCACCATTTTACAGTTCTGCAGTCACTTAAGGTAGGAGAGCTTCACTTAAAACAGCAATTTGGGGGGGGGGGAGCCTGCTGTTACCTTCAATCCAAAAGGCAAAGTTTATACTTATTGTGATAGTATAGCACACATGATAAAAGCAGTTCTAGAAGACATTAGATACTACGGTATCTATTGATGTATTTGACAGATGTTTGTGCCTCTGGGACATAATCAATGAACTGCTGTGTTTAGCCTGCAAAGCACATCAGTCAAAATGGACAGGAGTGTTCAAGGTGATATAAAAAGGGGAAATAACACTTTAAACTCCAGCAAGAAAATGTGCCCAAACTTCACATTCATGATGAAAGAGTGATGGCTGCCCTCCAAAAGTGGTTGTTGCTCCAGTCTGGCAAGAGAGCACCTAGGCAGTGAAGGCAAGACCATGAATGATATTTCGAGAACAACAAAGATGAGAATAGCTATGGCAACAGCCTTTCTGAAGGTAATGTGATTATGAAAGTTGGACATTAAAAAATTTGTGAGAGAAAGAAGACAGAGACATTGGACTATTGGTTTGGAGATGAATATTAAGTACTACAAAGTTGACTCAGCCTTCCATTCATCCTTCTGAGGTGGGTAAAATGAGGAGCCAGATTGTTGGGGACAATAGGCTGACTCCGTAAACTGCTTAGAGAGGGCTGTAAAGCACTGTGAAGTGGTATATAAGTCTAAGTGCTATTATATTTCTACTATGGACTGCAAGAAGAACCAGTAAGTCCCGGACAAGCTAAAACTGACTAACTGCTTCTTCCTTGAGACTATGATCAGCAAACCGAAAATCAAATCTTTTGGGTATCTGATGCTAATGGATGATGGCTCATGCTGGGCCAGACTGAATAATGTAGAAGGTAAAAAATTCAACAGGTGAAGTGGGTAGATGGAATAGAACAGATTACTAAAATCCTCTTGGAGGTGTACAGATTGTTGCTGGAACTATCTTTGTTCCTCTCCAGGTCTCCAGGATTTGAGTCTGACTCGATGGCACCTACCAGCGGTCCTTGACTTACAACCATTCCTTTAATGACCGTTCAAAGTTACAACGGCACTGAAAAAAGTTACATGATCGTTTTTCACCTTTATGACCATTGCAGCCATCCCCATGGTCATGTGGTCGAAATTCAGGTGCTTGGCAATTGGCAATGTATAACATGTGATCACCACTTGCAATCTTCCCAACTGGCTTCCCACAAGCAAAGTCAATGGGGAAAGCCAAATTCACTTGATGACCACATGATTCACCTAACAATTGCAGCGATTTGTTTAATTGTGACCAAAAGGTCATAAATTGGGACAAAACTCACTTAAAAGCTGTTTTGCCTAGCAACATAAACTTTGAGCTCAACTGTGGTCATAGGTCAAGGACTACCTATAATTAACTAATCTCTTTCTTTCTCCCCACTTGCTGTACAGATGTGGTATATGCTTTGCTATTATATTTGAAAACTATTTTAAAAATTTTAAGTAATATAAAGCATATTTTTACAAGCTGATGCTTATCGTTAATAGTGTTGTAAAACATATTGCAACAGTAGAGAAAGCCAGATAAAGTATAACTTTCAGCTACTAAGTTCTTTTACAAAACAACTTGAGGCAATTTTGGAACATTGTAAATAGATGCTTCTTAAATATTATTGCTTGGAAAAATATGAACAGTGATATTTATTGAAGCTATAATCATATGTCCATTTATTTCAAAGAGTTTTCTTTCTGGGTAAACATAATTGGGTTTATGTTATGAAATCATGGATAGGTAGAATAGAGTAGAGTAGAGTAGAATAGAACAGAACAGAACAACAATTTATTTGGCTAAGTCTGATTAGACACACAAGGAATTTGTCTCCAGTGCAGAAGCTCACGGTGTACGTGCAAAGCAGCAGAATAATAATTATCATAATAATACAAATAAGATGGGGAAATAAAGAAAATAAGAAGAAGAATAAATGATAATACACAGCCATATTACATAGGTAAATATACATAGACATTAGACAACACTGTGAAAATTAAGTGTTCAACAGACTGATGGCATGAGGGGGGAAACTGTCCCTGTGTCTGATTGTTTTGGCATGCAATGCCCTGTAGTGCCATCCCAAGGGGTGGAGTTGATACAGTTTATGTCCAGAATATGAAGAGTCAGTGGATATTTTCTCAGCCCTCCTTCTGACCTGCACAATATACAGGTGATTATTTTAAAAATAATCTATAATAGTGGCATATCTATAATAGTGGAATAGCAAAAGTTACAGTTTTATAGACTATGGATGTATTTTCAAAGGAAAATCCTTCCCTAATAAGGTAGGATACTCCCTGCTAAATGGGTATGGGATTGAATTTTGGAAAACAAATCCTATAATTTGTATGACTGGAACATCCTTTATTTCTAGAACAAATAGTTAGGATTTAAGAGCAAGTAAAAGTGAACAAATTTCAACAATATTTAGAGGACAGAACAATGGATAGAAGTAATCCCATTTTTTTCAGTGGGCTCTACCCAATGTTACAAATCCGAGGTCCGCTTGTAGACTTCTTTTAATCCAATCCTTTTTATACATGAAAAACTGCTCCTGGAGTTTAAGAGATGTTTTGAAATATATCTCATGCTATATGAAAATCAGAAGGTCCCTGTACATGTGAAAGCACTTTTATATGTACAAGTCAAGTATCCTTGAAAAAGAATGTCATGGACATAAATAGCACATACCAGAGGATTACAATGGCCTAGTGGTTAAGACGCTGAGCTTATCAACCAGAAGGTCGGCACTTTGAAACCCAAGTGCTGTGGACAAGGTGAGCTCCCATTGCTTCCCCAGTTCCTGCCGATATAGTAGTTCAAAAGCATGCAAATGCAAGTAGATAGATAGGTACCACTTCAGTGGGAAGGTAACATCATTCTGTGCTCCTCGGCATATAATCATACTGGCCACATGTTCATGGAAGCCTCTTCGAACAATGCAAGAAATGGAGTGACTAAGAAATGGAGATGAGACTATGCTCTAGAGTCAGACACAACTAGAGAGGGAGAAACTTTTTATTTTTAAACCAAATAAATATTATTCCAATCTGGATCAGGAAAGCTTAAACGTTTGCACTGGATAATGACCATTTCTATTTATAACCACTTTTCTTCTTATAAAAACCATCTCCAGATTTGCAAGTTTCAATTATCAGACTTCCTCACTTTGGGTGTGGCCACTGCTGAAATTTCTGGGATGGTAGTCTGTATATCTGGTGGTGATCGAGATTTGGGACTTCTATATTAAATTATGATTTAGATGCTCATAAGGATGATTATTGCTACAGTATATGACCTGAAGACCGGATTAATCTTCCACTATGTTTTGAATGCCATTAAAGAATGGTCCATATCCTACAGGGAAACCATGTCCTAATTGTAATGGACCTTTGAAATTGATTCCATGTCGAGGCCATGGTGGATATCCTGTAACAAATTTCTGGAGACATGAAGGACGGTTCATATTTTTTCAGGTAAGCAAAACCAAAATGAATATTTAATTCATTTAAAGCAAGTGAGTTCACATGGACTTGTTTTATTTTGATGATCAGCAATGTATGATATTGAAAGGGTAGGTACAAAAACCTGGTAGGAACAATGATGGAACACCCTTTGGGTTCTCTTTGGAAGCTTCCAACATCCATTGCATTGGCCTTAGTGGAAACCAGGATGTAAACTAATCCAGTTTTTGTCCATCAGGATGTTCTTAAATCAGGGGAAGTTTGGCCTTATGTTCTGGAAGTCTTTCAGGGGCCAATCTTATACAAGTTGGGTCATACCAGCAACTGCCAGAAGTTTTTTTTTTTAAAGAAATGACATTAAACTCGGCACAATACCCTCAATTAAATCCAGAAAAGCTTCTGAATTTCTATCTTTGTTCCCTGGTCTAGAGGGACATGGCCATAAATCATTAGAGGCCAACCATGGTTGGATGTCCTTAATTATTAAAGATATATCCCATTGGGTCATATAGTAGCCACGAAAATTCCTTGGGTCAACATTTCCACCCAAAACTACGTTAAAATTCAACAGCACAAAACACCATGTGCCACTTTGCACTCTGTTTGGGCTTATCTTGATTTTCAGTCAGTTCCTGAAATCAGATTTCTTCCATAACATTCCCCCCAAACTTTGAGACAGCAAGCCCTGGAAGCCCCCAGCTAGTAGGAACAAAATGATTGGGATTGTTTTAGGGATTGTGGTTCTAGAAGGTAGAAGATGCTAAATTGAAATAGGATGCTCATATTTAAAATATGATTTGATGCTTAGGCATATTTAATAGGAGACCTTTTTCCAACATGATCCCTGAATGTGAAACCATACATACATACATACATACATACATACATACATACATACATACATATATACATACTGTACATACATACATACATACATACATACACATACATATACATTTTAGAACTACCATTGAACTAAACAGTGCTCAAGTATATTATCCTATCTAATTTCTAATTTTATTAATTAATTGCCAACAATTTGTAGCCTGATTTATAGATGAAATTCATCAAGAAGTCTAATCATTTCTTTAAAAATGATTCACACTCTATGAACTTTTAAAAACTCTACGTATTTTACGTAAGAAGCTAGTTGTAGAATAAGATTTCTTCTTCCCCACATAGGGTGAAGCTCATCCACATCAGGAAAATGTACTTTCAATTACATAAATAAAATCAAGAATTGAAGCAGGTTGACAAATAACTTGTGGGTCATTTAATTTAGGGGCCCCGGCCATTCTGGAATTTACTCCTCTTTCACTGATCTGCCTGATGCTGTGTTGTTTCCTGTCTTTATATCAGTATGCCTTTCTTCATTTATTTGTTAAGTCAAAGGGAGCTCATGATCATCCAAGACCAGAAACTAAACTGGAAGCAGAAGCAAGAAGGTCAATACAAAAAGCATATATTTCAACTTCTCCAAGACTGAAGAGGAACAGAGAGATGGAGGTAAATTTTCATGGGATCCAATACCCAAATGACCATGTACTGTTATCACATGGTCCAGATGGAGCTCCTGAAGCTGAGCATCCAGCAAGGACTCAACATGTCGGGGGAATTGATTGAAGGTTTGGTATTAGTATAGTCTGACTACAATTTGCCCTCCCTGGAGTTATGTTCCTCAGTTGGGATGGGTCCTTTGGTGGCAATCAAGTGACAAGAAATGGCAACCATTTCTTTAGAAGGAAATAATCCAAAGAGAAGTTAAGCTAAGAGGCAGCACTTAGTCAAATTTGGCTGATCTAACCCCCCACACACAAAGTCACACTAGTTAATACTTGTATTACAGACCACAAAAAACAACAACACCAAATCCGTCAACATATTGCATTGTCATTGTTATGTTCATCCAGTATGTTTCCACATATTTGCAAGGCCTGCATATATGATAAAATGAACCTCAATTTTGACTACATTTCCAGCACATATTAGAAATCCCTTTATACATTTCCGCTAGTCTATTGGGGTCAAGTATCAATGATACATCATTTAATAAACTTTTTTTCAAGCCATAATTTAATGTAAACTTTAGTCCATTTGTCCATGCATTCTCCCATTTATTTAGCATTTATATTATACCCAAAAAGTTTTGCCCAAAACTTTGGGTGTAATGTCATTATTAAGTTACCGTATTTATTGGAGTATAAGACACACTTTTTCTCACCCTAAAAGAGGCTGAAAATTAGGGTGCGTCTTATGCTTTGAATGTAGCCCTGCCCACCCACCATTTTTATCCTCTGCGTGCACCTGTTCCAGGCTGCAGAGCACATTGGAGCCTCAGTGCCTGTTCATCACATTTTTAGCAAGGCTTCAGGGATCCCTGCCTCCCAACAACAGCTGATTGCGGGTATTCCCAATCAGCTGCAAATCAGACTGCTAAAACTGAAACTGAAACTAAATGGGCTGTTTGCTGTTTGTTGCAAAGAAAGCTCATGTTTTTGTGTCTTGGATTCATTACAACTGTGAATTCTTGAGCCAAAGTTAATATTACAGATTACTGTGGTAAGTAATCACAATTTGTTTAACTAATTTCTAGGTTGTTTTCTCAATATCTTAGACAAATATCTAGAAGAAATTGGTAGAGTATAAAAACAACCAGGAATACATGTAAGCAATGTAGAACAAATCATATTTAAAATTAGTCAGATTTATATTGCAGTTTAGTGTCAGCAATAATATGTGACATTTTCTTGACTATGGCCTATGCATAATACAAGCCTTCAAATAT
Organism: Boaedon fuliginosus; assembly: GCA_027560395.1. NCBI lineage: Eukaryota > Metazoa > Chordata > Lepidosauria > Squamata > Lamprophiidae > Boaedon > Boaedon fuliginosus. The sequence goes on from JANHGC010007027.1 coordinate 19,918, forward strand.
GCCATCCTGTAGTTTAGGACCATTTATGACTGTGGACTGATTTCTCCATCATTAGAACAGTTTTGGGTGGAAAGAAAAAATCCTTAGGTCAGCTTAGTGGCTGGGAACAGCTTTTTTGTCTCTATTTTGTTGCAAACAAGAAAAAATACCAGGACATTACGGATATTTGATATCATATTTGACTTTTAAACAAAGCAAATCCATATCCAAAAGTATTACATGTATGAATTAAACTGGCTCTGGCAAATTGGCAAATTGCTGGGAGGCAGAGGCAGATTCCCCCCCGCCCCCGTTTTCCTCCCCAAATGTTAGGTGCATCTTATACTTCGGAGTGTCTTCTACTCTGAAAAATATGGTACTTCACTGTGGCAACATGGTTAGACTTAACTATTTAATTTGAATATTTTACTCTGAGATTGGGCTAAAATAGTGCACCCCTTAGCACCTGCAATAAACATGCTAAGAAGTCAGCCATGGAAGTCTTTTCATGAAAGATCCTTGATAACAAATGGCAGGATTTCAGTGATGACCAAAGGCAAGTCAGTAAATTACGAAAGGCAGACAAACCCTGCCTCTAGTTGCCTGTCAAAGATCTCATTGGGATTCATGAGACTAATATGGCAATGAATCTTTTTGTTATTTTCATCATGTTTATTTAAAAGAGAATTCAAGTTATTTCAGAGGGTAGCAATCAGATTGGCATCAGAAATTCTGGGTGAAGAAGGACAAGGGCAACTATATTTAATTGTAAAATGTAACTATTAGAAAAAGGACATAAAATGTTTGATTGATAAAAATTTGGTGAAGAATTTATTTCTTTTTTTAAAAAAATAATTTTATTGGTTTTTAACATAAAAGATAATATAACAAAAAAAGCAGTATATTATGGATCCAGTCTGGGTGTTCGGGATCATATGCATTTCCTTATGTGTATTATACAAACATTAATATATATGTAAAATACAGTCTCATTTTCCCCTCCCTTTTCATCATT
>JANHGC010007027.1:33133-44532 GCA_027560395.1 Boaedon fuliginosus
GCTCTGCCGCCTCGAGTTCCCCAAATGGGTGAAGAGAGGCGGGATATAAATCGAATAAATAAATAAATAAATAAATCAGATGTCATGGCTGGTGCTGACAAAGTGGGAAGTGTGATGGATTACAGTAAAGTAGCAGTTTCCTTGCAAGGAGGAAACACATGCAAGGAGGGAGATGAGACAAAAGACAACACAGCTGAGAGCTGGATAGAAGAGAGAGGAAGAAATGAGGATAGAATCTCCCAAATTTTGCCAGGATTTTCCCATGTCTTTCTTGGACTGGGTCTAACATCATTAAAGCACTACCCACTTTTAGCATGTGTCATAAGTATTGTGCACATATAAAGAGGGGGAGGGGGGTTCTGCTGGACCAGTCATATTTGAATCTAATGACCCCTTCTACAAAGGCCCTTGCAAGCAACTGTTGTCTCCCAAACTTGGCCAGTGCTGAATCATGTTAGATTGTTAGTATGTCCTAAGATCAAATGTGCATGTAGAAATTAGGAAATACCTCTAAAGATTGGAACATAGCAGAAGGCCCACTTGAGGGATCATGGAGCCTGAAACTCTTCTTCATTACAGTTAAATAAAATCCCATCTGTTGGGCCACAAACAAGGCTTGTTTTAGTTATACCAATAAAAAAAAAAAGAAGAACTGGAGCTACAGCAATAAAAACTGACCTGAAAATTTTCCAGAACAAACCATTTGATATGATAGAAACTAAGCGTGCGGCTAAGAACCCTATGGCTCCGTTGTCCAGAACACATTCCAATAGGGCATTTCCCCCCCCCCCCCCGCATATTTTATTTCACAACACATTATTTTGTTATCAGTGAGACAGATAGATACACAAGCATATGTTTTTAAGGAGAAATACTTCACTAAATATTTCTGGTAACATGGCATTTGTAGCAGTGAAGCATGAAAAAACTCGTAAAAATGTCATTCTGATAGAGTGAGTTTCATGGTTGAATAATTTTGTGTGGTTATTCTGTATTTTTATTTTGCAATAGAAAGGTACAAAACCTACCAGCTTACCACTTTTTATTATCCTGTAGGGTCATCTGATAGCAGTGGCAAAAATGAGGGCTTCTTCATCCCAGACCTTTAAGAGTCAGGGTCACTCACCTCATTTAGGAGCAGGCATTTCCAGCCCTACCACTCTTTGTCCTTTTCCCTCCCAATTTGACCATTTGGTCAACTGTCGATCTTGGAACAGTAGGAGATTCAGAAGAAAAGGGAAAGCAAACACACTGAGCCAAAATGATCACAGTGGCACAGAGTACCTTGTACTCTGAATACAAAATGATGCATGCCATATGGATCAACATATTGTATCTTAATCAGAAAAGTCAATGAAGACGGCTAAACTTTTTGCAAGATACATTTAGGTGTTATTGGAGTTTCCAACATTGTTGGAATTGGGAGAAAAACGTCTCCTTTAGCATTCTGTGTGCATGCACACCCCCACACATACCATTCCAGGCTTGGAGACTTATTCACATCTGAGATATCAAACTGCCAATCATCTCTGGGCTTGGGGAGAAGGCCCTCTCCTTCCTCTAGAAGTCCCCAAACCTGGAATGCGGTGTGTATGCATGCATGCATGCTTGGCTACCAGCGGTTTGGAAAGGCGAGGAGCTTGTGATACACCAAGCTGTCCCCACATTGAGTTAACTGGTGTGATTTGTCCCGCCCCGACTTAGCCGTCCCAAATCAGCTGTGCCCAGTGAGCGGCATGGAGCCGGCCACACCCAGCTAGTCGTGGCAACTCGGCTGCTGTGAGTCGCCATAGTCTTACATGCAACTGGTCCTTTGAGGGCAACCATAATGCTGATGTGGCCCTCAATGAAATTGAGTTTGACACCCCTGCTTTAGGGCAAGTAATAATTCAGCTGAATCAAAAGATGCCATCCATTTTGTTGTTCTGGATTTCAGCCAAGACGAAACATGGAAAAATCTTACAGAGGCCATGGCTAGTGGGCCTTAAACTCTTCCTCTACACCGCATACGTATTAACAAATTTTCTCAGCGCCTAATTCCACTTAGCCATGTATTTGTTCAACTCACCAGGCTTCTTCCCCAATCTTCCCAATGAGTTACTTCCCCTAGGGACTGATGACATACAGTGCAAATAGCTTATTGGTCCGGAAGTCTTTTATTATTTTCATGATGGCCTTTGGCTGATCTTTCCGCAGGCTGGCTAGTAACTGGCACTCAACATGGCAGGCAACACAGATCATGAATTTCAAACAAAGTGACCTTTATTTCATCCATATGCTCCCCCCAAAATGAAAAAAAATGACACAACTTGGTAAAAGGAAAAAATTTAGAATGGTGAGTTGTACGAGTAAATACATATTTATGATAGATGAAATACAGCAGTCGCATCCAATTCCCAAATTACATACGCAGGAGAAGCAGCACACAGTACCTGAACATCTGTAGGAGTCCCAAAAGAAAAGGTTAAGAGTTATGAAACACCCAAGAGGTGTACAGTATTTTAGCAGTTAAGAGAAGAGCTAAAAACAAAACAAAGCAAAACGCATCCCTGTTTGTTTGCATAAGAGAATTCAGATAATACACTTTAGTGTTCACTTCCAGGATCCAGAAGACAAAGGCAACCAATCCAGCAATGTGGCTATCCTGTCATCATCTACTTAAAACCTAATAACATCTGAAGTGATTATTATGATTAAACCAAGTAATTAAAAAAAAAGACATCCGAAGCTGAACTTTCACTTTTTGCTTTTTCTTGTTTTTTCACAAAGCTGTAGTTTATACTGAAATCATCATCTCTTCCTGAAAAGTAATCCCAATACATGAATTTCTATTATACATTTATAGGCCACGCACAGATGCAGGACAAATTCTTCACATTTTGAGCCTTCCCCAAGCACGCACACCATGTTTTATGTACAGCAGTATGTTTATAACAATTCCTGAACTTAAGGTGCATAGGCAGATGAAGCCTTACTTTGTAAAGAGAACAGCTTATAAATTTTGCTCATAAAATGAGATGGCAAAAAATGCCTTGTATCTTACAAAGTCTTTTCACAACATAAACAAGTTTAAAATAAACTGTAAATTTGACATCAAAACCAGAAAGATAACCCTGCCACCCTAAATCAAATGTATTTCCAGTATATATTCTACCAAAAAGATCTCCCAATTTTAAAATAAAATTCATATATATATATATGTATATATATATATATATAATGTGTGTGTGCGCACGCATGTATATACACACACATCCATCCATACACGCACGCACACACACACTCACATTTATAACTTAAGTGTTGTTTGCTGTAATTTCTTTCATGCAAGAAATATGAGCTTCTTAGAGAGGCCTTTCTGAAACTGCAGTAAAGCTCTTCACGCGTGCAAAGAACAAAGGGGTGTACATCTTGTCGATGTCAAAAGAAGAGACTGCTGTCTCACCAGTAGACCTAAAAAATAGAAAAGAGTTATTATTCCTGGACTAAAAGGAAGAGAACTGGCTTGAATAATATAACTTGTACCTATTCTCTTTGCATGCTATGTAAGAAAATATTTTACTTGAAACCCAAGCATTTTTACATATACGGCTATTTTGCAAAGTGGAATTGGACACCAAAGTTCTGCAGTTCTTAAGGCTTTATTGGGAGAAAAAACCAGCATGGTTCCAAAAACATATATGAAAGTATAGTTATACTGCAAAGAAATGGCATAGGATTTTCATGGCTAGAAGAGACTTTGAGGCATGAATGCCATTTTCTTATGCCAATGATTAGGAGAATAAATTTGCAAATTATTAAAATTCTGAAAAATGATTCAACAAGAATATCATACTGTTTAATTTACTCTCTGTTTATCTGATCTGGCAGGGTGGGCATGCTCTAACGTCTTTGATTAAACTATGTCAACTATCAAGACCTCAGAAGCAACCTTCTCTGTAGCAGCTCCTGCTCTCTGGAATGAGGTTTTCCCTAAAATCTGAATGGCTCGCATCTTAGGGTTGTGACAAAGGGTCCTAAAGGAGTGATTCTGCACCCTGGGCTTTGCCAAAGATAACTGAAGCCCCTTGAGCCATTGTTCCTGTCCAGTTTTGTCATTTTTGTCCTCTTTTTTCTTTTTTCCTTGTTTTAATAAACATTTTAACAATCTGTAATCTACCCAGTCACTGAGAATTGCACACAAAATATATTTACTATATGGTCATACAGTTAGCACATGTTTATTCTGGATTTGATATTTTTATCTATCGATCTATCAAGTCCTGCCCAAGGACCTAGGATAGGCAGTTGTTGTTGTTTGATAGTGTTAAAGGTATTGTTGCAAGACATAAGCTATTCCAAATAAAGCTGTCTTTTATAATGTTTGGAACTGCATCCAAGGCATCTATTACTACTGACATCACCTTTTCTTTTGCCTCAGCATCCAATATCCAGACGTTTTCGATTTTGTCACTGATAATTTTATGCAGCTGTCTGTTTGAATTCTAAAGTCCCACAGCACTTTAGCTTTTTCATCTTCTATTACTTTGTCTACTATACGGTCCCACCAGTTCTTGCTTGCAGGCAAGTTATATTTTTGCAGATATTCCAATGCACTATTGCTGCTACTTTGTCGAATTATTGTTTATAATCAGTCTATACAATATTCTTGCAATATCTAAGTAGGTAGTTCATTATTTTTTCAGCATTTTTGTAGAGCTGACATTTGCTTCCTTCTCAATTCTGATTTTGTATGCATTTGTTTTTAAGGCTTGGTCTTGTGTAGCCAGAATTAGCCCAGCATTTTAGTTCAACTCAAGTGACTGGAATTTCCCACATCTTAGCTGCCTTGATGGTGTTTCCTTCACTGAGTTTAGACTTTAAGGTCTTCTTCACTCTCTTGATGTGTTCACTTCTAACTTGACTTCAGTGAGCTTGATGTTATCAGCTTGAAGGATGCCCAGGTATTTGTAGTGTCTTCATCTAGTGTTGAGCAGCGATTCTATTTTGGATGGTGGTTTTCCATAGAGTTTCAAATTGTCCATGTAAAGAAGTGAGATAAGTCTGGCAAAAGTTTTTGATGTCTGATAGCCCTGGCCAGATTTGTTCAATATTGTTAACTGAATTAGATTTATTTGCCTAGGAAATTAAAATCAGTATTCTGCTTCATCAATGAGAAAATGAAATACCTAGCAAACATTTCAAACTATCTAATTACAAGGACTTCAATTCACTCAATAGAATTTCCCCTTCTTCTCTTCTTCCCACATATTTGGGTACAACTAAATTCCTCTGTCACTCTATTCTGCTGGCAATATTTGTTTGGCCAGTTGGATGGAAACAACTAGAAACAAGGTGATATTTGGGCAATTCTCACCTTTCAGATAGTTGCATTTATTTTTATGTTACAAAATTAACTCTAATTTCTAATCTTACAGGCTCCAATTTAAAATGTACTGATACGAACATTTCTTATTATGTAAATGGTATCATTGTGTGCTATAAATGTTCACATGGTTCCTTCTGTTGCCAAGTTTTGTTACATGTTGTATGCAGGCATTAAAAAAGCTTGTAAAAAAGGAAGAAAGAAAATATATTCTATTAGCTAGGACTGAAAGATTAGGTTTCAAAGGCTTTTAAAGTTTTTTATAACATTAAAAAATATCTTACTTGTAAGTTATGTGGCAAGAATGATGAATCCAAATGAGTTTATTAAATTTCTGACGGCCACTGGAATTCAGCTGTAACCCTACATGAAAACTGTGATCAGTTTCTTGCACAGGGACACGACAGAAATATCTGAACTTGTGATAGTCAATTGGTTTCTACATAACAAACAAGAAAGGAATAGGCTGTCAAGAATATGCAGCAAAAGATAGGTACTGAATCTGTAGGCTAGTTAAAAGATAAAACGTTTCGTTGCAAAGACATTTTCATTTCTACAAAATATTCTGGTATTAATCATCCATAACCAGCTATGCTATCCTATGCTATCCTATGCTAATGTATAAAATCAAAATACAATGATCCTCTTGTGGGAAATGATAAACACACATGTTTATTGTCTGAATGAAAATCAGCATTCATACAATTGTAAAATATATATTTTCTATATCAATTTCTTCTAGGAGTCTATGAATGCTGATTTCCATTCAGACAAAAAACAAATTATGCTTTTATAATAAATTGTATTATTCTATAGTGTTAATAATATAAAATGATACTTAAAGATAATATAAGTATCCTACTTCTAAAACTAGACTTTTAAATGTTGTTGTGAAACTATTAAGCATCTATAAACATTACTGAGTGGTAGAAAACAGGAAAAGGTTTTTTATTAATTTCCTAATAGTCCTAGCCTTCAATTTCCCCCTCAGCTTTCAACACTTCCTTTCGGTCTTTTCTTGTTCATCTTCTAACCCTTAATTCCAATCTTTTATGCCTCTAGAAGGTAGGAAAAAGAAAATCCATATATATTGTCAAACAATCAGTTTTCTCTTTAACTCTACAGCTTGCCTTCACTAGTTCAAGGCAGCAGAAAGCAGAGCAATTAAAATTATAAAACTATGTCCAAAAATGGATGCAGAATCCTTATATTTCACTACCTTCTGGATGTGCTTTCCTCAAGAGTTTTTAATTTGTTTTTAAATTCTTCCAAATTTAGAAAGAAAAAATTATGCCGAAAGATAGTTTCCTTTCAATTCAGAGTTTAAGGAGAATATTTAGAGACAGTATTTTGCAGAAAGAACTATTCCATAGTTGTATTTTTACTTAATAAATTATCCTAAAGTACAATACTTCTTTATTGCTTTCTTGTTGTATTAATCAGTTGATTACTGTTGACCATCTAATATTTTCTTACATAAATACCTCTTCCTTCTTCTTTGTCATTACAGCAAATACTTTGGTTTGATTGTCCGTATCCTGGGAAAGGCGATAATGTCCAAGCAGGATTGCATCAGTTCTGAGATTTAGAAGGAAAACATTTCATGAAAATATATCCATTCAAGTGCTAATGAAAACACTGCTGATATTAAATTAGGTCCTAGAATAAATAAGATTTAAATTAATAATGACCAACTTAAATCCCTATGATTCAAAGAGCTTACTCAAATTATGATTAACTTTGATCAATGCATTATTTAGTTTAATCATCTAAGCAATGAAAAATAATAGTATCTTTACTGTTTACCTAATTGTTTTTCATTAAAAATATCAGGATCCAATGGACAATATAATTCTTTATTACAGGTGTTGAAGATACCTTGTGTTTTTAGTCCGTAATCGAGGGACAATAGACTGAGGTTCTTCTGGAGTTGTTAGCATCATTACTTGGCCATCTGGGAAAAATCTCAGGTACCTAAAATAAATGTTCAAGATTTTCCCAATTTGGATTTGTTCACAAAAATGTATTAAAAATAAGAATAAAATGAAGAAACATCTTTCCCAACATACACATTTTATTTAAAAACAAACATTAATGTACAAATGATAAATATAAGGATCCAAAGGATCTTGTGCTAACTTCCAAATATATCTAAATCCATCAAATCCTGTTCAGTTTCATACAAAAATCCGGTTAGTTGTAGTCAGCCTATGTCTGAATTATGAGCAACATACTCATATGCATGTATTACCCACATATGGGTACAATGAGCAAACAATCATGCATCAATCTTAGTAGGACCCACAAATGTGGGACTTGGGCTTTGTCCACCAAAAGAAGCCAGATAATATATGAAGTATTAATCAACCAGGTGTTCTTTGTCTTCTAGATACAAGGGAAAGTCAATTTTTATGTGGCTTTTCTCAAAGTCTCCAAGTATAAAGAAATTAAAGTGAATGATGTGGATATACGATTAGAAAAAAGCTTTGAAATCTCACTGCATACGAAGAATCTTATCACAGAACACACCAAAAGAACATGTCAAAAGAACTTTATTAATATGTTGATTCACTTTTGTTACTGGAAGTATTCCAGTAGTGGGATATTAGCATAAAGATTAAATACTAGGGTATCAAATTATGATTCAAAAGCAGTTCATTTCAGGATTTAATTCACATACTTTAAGCTAACTCTGTATATTCATAGCCTGGGAGTCATGGAAGATTCAGAGTTTGGAATCCCCACACAATTTTCTCCTAGTAATATTTAAATACTTTAGGAATGTCTAAAAGCAGAATTATAAACTTTAGTCACAAAATACATGGCTCCAGTTATCTAAACCATCACTACTTTTTACACACAGGTGATCATTTGAATTCACTGTATATCTTGGTTTGCAGCATTATACGTGAACTGCATTGGAAGGAAGGCAAGAGAGATAATTAACTCAATTATTTTAAAATGACTGTACCTGTAGTAGTCCACTTGGTGCCATGCTCGATAGAAACCATCAAGAGATTGTTCTCCTTGACGAATGTATGTTGTCTTGCTTATATATACCCCTATAAAATAGAGTTACCTGCTTATTATACTTTAAATATTCAATTATATATATTTTAGGATTCTGAAACAGAACATATTACAATTTTCAATCTTCTTTGCACACATTTACCAGTTACAATCTCATCTATTGCAATTACTATATAATTGCATTGAATTCAATTACTATATCATGCATTGAAAAGCATGATAGATTTTTTTCCTTCAAATTATTATTTTTAAGTTGGAAAGTCTTATTATATTTTTTAAATAAAGACTGTTGTGCAAACAAAGGTTTTAGGAGATATATAGAGCATCTACCTGCAAATAATACAAGAAACTGAACGCAACAGAGGTAGGAAAAACAAGGATCCTTGGTGTTTACACGCAGATTAGTTCTTACTCTGAAGAGTTACATAAACAGTTCCTCCTCCTTTCATCCTCCATTGCAGCTCACCTCAACAGGTGAAGGCAAGAATGGGGTAGGTGGGACTAGTACAGTTTTGCACTATTCTCCTTTAAGTGTGAGGAAATGGTCACATATAGATTATGGACTGGTAGGTATAAGACTGGTAGGTATTAGACAAACAGAACAGGTGCTAGGCATACGTGGCTGGGAATAAAGTATTACTAGAAGTCATATACAGTATAATAATAATTCATGCACTCATGCCTAAAGGTTTTTGTTGAGCTTTTTACAATCTTTCTCTTGTCTTTTCTTCTTTTTACCCTCATCTCTATATTAGTTTGTTTTACCCCTTCTCTCATTTCACTTTCCTTCATTTCTTATTGTAAATGTTTCTTTCCTTCATGCCATTTCCTCTACAGTACTATTCCTTTTTTGAAGAATACTTAAGTGTTTGCCTGAGTGGTTTTTGTTTACACACCCAGAAAAAAGTCAATTACATTTTCAAATGGGGGCACTTTATTTACAAGCAATTATTTTAATGAATAATTCAATTTATTAATTTTTTCATGATTCTTTTATTATAATGCAGTTTCTCGATATGCACACACAAAAAATTGTAACATCCTTATTAAATTAAAAATTTCCTTATCATCCAGGAAAACTGTGTCCTTGCCACACCTTGTTTTTCATTAGCAATTTCTGGAAAGGTCCTTCCCAGAGAATAGCTCATCAAAAGCAAATATCACAATTATTCTATTCAGTGAGAGGTTATTAAAAAAAGGATATGTTCTTTAAGTGGGACTAAGTTATAGGCCAAAGCATGAATTTAGAATGCCAATAATTGTTAGTAATCCCAAATATACTCCAGTCACATCTCCAACCAATCTTTCTATTTATAATCAGAAACTATTGCTGCAATTATACAGTCCCTACCTTTCCTGATTATCATTACAACACTGCTGTTTCTTACCATCAAATCGAACTCTAGGTCTTTTCACAAACATTTCCCTCCACGAGGTATAAGGAATCATTTTATTACATGTCCTGCCCCAAACCTTCAAACAAGCTTGACGCCAGATTTCAGGGTCCCTAGAAAAAAGAGTGTAATAAAAATGTTAACACAAACAAGAATATCAGAAATATTGTGCTTTATTGGTTATTAAACACTGCAAATTATGGTTGTATAGTGCCTTTAAATGAGACTTATTATTCAATTTTGAATAAATCCTGGAAAATTGCACTTTGGTAAGATTTAATTCATTTTGTTCCCTCCTTTATTGGTTTTGTATTGTGTGTGTGTGTGTGTATGGGCATATGCTTTTAACTTAAGTTAGAATCAAATATACAATCAATGCTAGAATTATCTTTAAAACTCCCCTCTTTCTAGTATATATGACTGTATAAGTGTTATTCATTCAGAATAATAGAGCTTCTCATGCCACAAAACTTTATGGAATACACTAATAGGCTCGGCAGTTTTATTCGGAGGTTTAATTCAAAGTCACTTTTATCAAATTTTTGAACTGAATCAAACTGCATAGGAGAGTTGTTAATGATAGATATTAGGAAATAATAGATATTAATGAGTAAAGGATAATTAATTTATGTTAAGATAAACAGAGAAAGACTATATTGAATGGTGGTTGTATATAATATGAAGTATTTTGATTTTGATCGTTAAAAAGATTAAACTAAGAAGCAGGGATATGAATAATGATGAACTGGATGGATGTAAGTGATGCCCGGAAACAACTTTGTTTGCACAATGAGACAATGTGTTAAAAAGAAAAATAATTTAAAAATTATGGGGGGGAAAAAGGAAAGTCAAAACAACTTTTTTTACAAATTGATTTGAATAGTCAAATTCAATTAGCTTAACAGATGGAATGAAATCAGCTATTTGAAATGGAACCAACCTGCAAACCTCCAATAAATTTGTCAGAGGATAATTCAAAGGCTGCTTACAGAACTAGAGAGAAATTGCCTCAATACTGTTCCATTAATAGAAATATATAACTCCATCGTTAATCTTCACACTTTCATAAATTTCTGGAGTTTTTTTAATGCTTGCTTTTTATTTCATAATTTTTTTACTTTCATGATTTTAAAACTATAATCTTAAGATAACCTTAGTTTTTCAGGACAAAATTAAAAGAATTAGCTACTGAATAATTTACATTTATAAAAGCATCACTTAACTGCTGTAATAGTAATTCATTTAAACATTTTTAAGGAATAAACGTCTTATTTCACACTAACAAGTTTATTTGGTAACCTGCTAGGAATGATTATAAATAAGTTTTTAGTTGCTTTAGTGAAGCTTCTTCTTTAAAAATACTTTGTGTATTATTAGTTAATTGACCACATCTTTTCGAAAAACTTCAAAAAACTTAATAACTTTTAGTAAAGACCTTATTTTTATAACCACAAAAAATTAGTTGTTACCACTTATTTAAAAAATCCTAAAATTACTCACTTTTATCCAGATAAATGAAATTTTTATTGCATGGCAGTTTCAATTTTACCTGGCACAAATGTAAAAACCTCTGCAGACCAGTGATAACTGTTCTAAAGATCTCAGGTCCA
>JANHGC010007028.1:14622-26397 GCA_027560395.1 Boaedon fuliginosus
GCGCTGCTCTGAAACAAAATGCCTTTTTATTTCTGTAACTTCTTGTAAAAAATAAAAAAATTGTTTGAAAAAAAAAAGAATCTTCATTCTGTATTTATACATTGCATTTTAATGTTAAACATAAAGTGGCTCATAGCAACAATTTTGGAATACAACATTTTGGGTTCATTTTCAATATATTATTATTATTTATTTATTAAATTTACATGCCACCCGTCTCCTCAGTAAGATGATTATAGTGCTGGAGATAGGGGTTTTTTGTTTGAATAAGAAATAGTATAGTTCAAGGGACCCTCCACTTTAAGGAAAGTTGAGAAATGCCATTTTACCCAACATATTTAGTTTTTAATAGTAACCCTGTTGCTGTAAACATCTTAATAGCAGCAACATTGCTGCTCAACCCAACAAGCCAACTCACTCAGCCAACTCAACCAGGCACTTCTCCATCAATCTGAGAAGGCACTCAGAATCATGCTAGAAAATGTTTTGTTCTAAGAATATCCAAACAGTTACACATAGAAAGAAACTTGATGGAGCAGTAGCAGCTATGAATGAACTGCATGAATTAAGAATAACCAGAAGAATTGGTCTGGACAGCAAGGCAATTTATCAGGCCTGACCCTGTCAAATAAACACACGTGAACTGAAGTTCCTGTTTTAAAATGCAACAACCTTTTCCACATATAGTTCATTCATTCTCTTTTACTACTGAGGTACATGTGTCTTTAACTTCCTTTGCCTTCTTTCTAATCCAAAGACTAAATAGGAGCATCTACGCCTTTATTCATGGCAAATAGCCATGAAAGGGTTGGAGGGTGGTATTTATTAGATGATGTATTCAACAGAGATAAGTTCAAATTTTTATTCAATGCAGAAATGCTTCAGTGGATACATTCAAACACAGCACTCAAAGAATCCCTGTTATCTACAGAAACGTTATTGTATAGTTTGTTTAAGTGTATGCATAGACACATGCATAAGCCGTTTTACTCACATTTCCCCATTACAAATTGGCCAAGTTTGCATTGTGCTTGTAAGACCACATGGCAAGGTCTGATGGTACCATGAAAAAATACTGAAGTCCCTTACCACTTTCCTTTTAATCTCTTGCAAATAGCATTTGCATATTCCTTTCTACATCACCTGCTGATTGCTATAGGATTGGGTGCAAAGCAGTTCAAAGGAGCACTCCTGAACATGGGCCTGTCTTGACTAGTTTTCTTATGGTTTGTTGAATGACAATACTTGCTTCTGATAACTGGTATCCAAGTTAGTTGCTTCTGTACTTTTTACCTCCGTCTGCAGATCTCCATTTTACTCAGATTCCCATTCCTCTTCATCTCCCAACATTTTACTTTTGTTTTGAAGTATACATTTAAATACTGAACTAATTGAAGGAGTTTTATTTATATATTATTAAATTTATATGCTGTCCATCACTCTTTATTGTTGTCCTAAAATGATACTTGGAGGAACCCTAAGAGAAGTTCAACATGTAACTCTATAAAATATCTGAAAAAGTTGGAAACTCGGTGAAGATTAAACATGCATAAAATACGGACTGAGTGTTAAAAGAAGAAAAGAAAAACAAGAGGTAGAGAAGAGAAGAAATGGAATGGAGGTCTTTGAAAAAGGAATTGTCAGATTGCTGAAAGATCAAACACACACATTCCACACTGCAATGCGCTATTTCAAGCCCTCGTGTAATATTCAAAAAAGGAGATTAGGCTTTTAATTCTTTTATTCAACATACCATTATGGTATCTCTTAAAAGGCGGTCATAGTTTCCTACTCCCCGTTTCTGCATTCCTTTATGAATGAGGACCACAGCATCCTAGTTACAAATTAATGTGATATGCAAAATAGGTTGTTTCAAATCAGATATTTCAAAGATCAAATTCTTTAAAATTCCTATGTGTTTCACATTATGTTTCCCTTATAGGTTTCTCAACAATCCAAAATATGCACTAATCTTTTTAAAGACAAGTTATAAAGGCTACATGGTATAGGGTTATACTATATGTATTTGACTACTAGATGTTGCAAACTGTATGTACACATGCTGTTCACATATAATGAAGAACCTTATGCTGTTGTCCCCATTGCTCTGTGCATTTATATATATCATTTCAGAAGGGCTAAGATCCTTAAAAAGAACTGTCCACAGTAACCATTTGTGAATTATGGTTCCTCAGGAACTGAGTATATGCAGAATAGTATACATTGTGAGATAGAGGATATTCATAAAAATGCTGGAATCAATACAATATTTTGTGCAAAGGAAATGTCTTTTATGGCACTGTATATGAAACTCTGAAAATTGGCAATTTTGTTCTTTTTTTTCCTTTCTCTATTTGGTTTTAATTAATGACAATTTTTAAATGGTTTTATGTATCATTATTTCAGTCCTATTACGTTAATCCTATTAATGAGAGCATTATTATTATACCATCCCCACCTTGTTGGCCTTCCGTAAAGCCACAAAGACCTGGCTTTGTCGGTCGGCCTGGAATTGATGTGCCCGCTCCTTGAATGTATTGACTGTTGGCTTAGTTTTTTTTATATTGTATTACGTTGTATTTTAATTGTTGTTATCCGCCTTTCCCTGACCGGAAAAGTGAGGTGGGGTATAAATCTAATGAAATAAATAAATAAAAATAAATAAATAAATTATTCTTGTGTACAAATGAAGAATGGACTCTAAACAGCTTGTGACAGACTTGGTGGATTTGCATGCTGGTATTCAAAATGCATTGATACAACCTTCTGCCGTATCATTCAAGTTATCTCTGATTATGCACAATTAAAGCCTTCACCAGGCACAACAGGACTTATTTCTAAATAAACAGAAGATATTTAGTACAAGTGGTGTAGTACCCAACGGTACTGAGGTAGAATTACAATGACACTGGAATTGTAGCTAAATGTTCCCTTTTGCTACTATTGTTGCTGCACATGACACTCTGGATATTTACAAATTCTTTGTGGCTTAAAGAAATTCTGCTTAATTTAATTTTGTCATACGGGAGAAAGTCTAATTACCTGATCACCTGTTTCTGCTTGGCATAGAATTCTTCTTGCCTTTCTGACTTTGCCCTTCGGGATATGTATCTTCTTCCAAGCATCTGTTTCCCATATTCTTCTGTGAACACTGAGACAGATGATTAATTTAAATGGGATTCTGCCATGGTTGATGGGCTTTAAATATGTCCATTTTTCCTCCCCCCCACCCCTTTTTAGATTATATCTACAAAAACTACAAGGGCAACTTTCCTCTTGATAATGAGTTACTGATTTGCTTAAAAGCCATAGTAAAGCCAGTAGACAACTTTGTACGTTCAACCTCCTGCTCAGCTACATCCAGATGTTCACATATGTCAAACAGATTTCATGTACATGTGCGTATTCAAATTCTACAAAAAAAACAGCTTTAAGAAGAGGTCATTTTCATAAGAAAGCTGGCAGAATTATGTTTATTTTCTCCTACTGCCTCCCACTTTGCATTATCCTATTGCTTGTATTCACCAAGTCCTTGACTTTAAGATCACATGATAGCAAAACAAACACTTCATATGGGAGGGAAAAACACTGTTATGAATGCGGTCCATTGAATATATAATAAATTCAGCCTTGCTCCATGTTTCCCAGAAAGTGTATGGGCATTTGTGGGCTTTCTGCAATTAAAGCCTAAGGTGAAAGAAGAAATATCATTTCTCAACTAGCTAGACTTCAGAAGTTATCCATATTGTTGAAGCATTTGGGTCTGTATAGATTTATTCTATCCAAAGATAGCCATCCACAGTGCATGGCTTACTTCAACATACAATCTCTCCTGCCGCCAATAAATTCTCTCTTTCTTTCTCATCTGAATAGCCTCCTGATTTTTTCAATATTCTTTTACTCTGCATGTACCTGAAAACATTCATCATTTTTTGAGCCTTTCTGTTCTCAGCCTGGGATCTTGTTATCGCTCTGACACCCTCTCACTTCATTGCAATCCTGTAAACTTTCTGCCAAATCTCAATTCCTCTTGTATCTTTTATATCCTAGTTCTGTTTCTTTAATTACCATTTTTTCCTTGCTAATCCCACTTGCCCTGTTTTTCTAATGCATTGTTTCCTGTCTATCATAACCACAAGGTAATGTTTAATTTATTTCTCCATGCTTCTCATTCCCTCCTGGGTGGTTTGTTCTTTACTGATTTCCCCCTCTTATTTGAGCTCATTCCATTCTTCCAGTTTTTTTCTTGATCAAATCTCCTCTTAAATTTACCCCTCCCCCATTTTTATTCCTCCTGATATCATATTCCAAATACAGTAGCTTTGTTAATTCTTCCCTTCTTGGTTTTATCAGTCTTCCATTAAATATTTCAGAGCGTTGACATTAATATTTGGATTGCAGACTTAGGATTTATATAGCTCTACACAGGATACTAAGTTTCTGTTTTGAGACTCTGTTTAATCCCAAAATGACAGCAGAAAATAAGTTCCTAAGTGAAATATTTGTAAGGACTAGGTTGCTCAGTTAAGATAGGATCCTGACGCATATTACAGGTCTGTACTAGCATTGTTCTATAAATTAGCATTGCCCTATACATTTTAATATTGTAAGCCACCCAAAATCAACTTGTGGTGAGATGGGCAGCTAACAAATTTAATAAATAAATAAGGTAAAAATAATTAACTCAAATTGCATTTTCTTCAGTTTATTAATTTGTATCCAGGACTCCTCTGTCTTAATTTAACATTGTCAAAGAGACAAATATTTAGTACTGTATATACTCGAGTATAAGCCGAGTTTTTCAGCACCTACAATGTGCTGAAAAAGTCACCTTCGGTTTATATGAGTCAGAGCTAAAAAAAATATTATTATTTTTTACAGTTTGGACCCTCCCAGCTGCCTCTAGGGTATATCTACCTATATTCACTGTGTTTTCAGCACAGCTGAAAATTGGCTCTGCAGCCTATCAGCTGTTTTTCCCCCTAGAGACTTCTGACAGAAGTTCATTTCTTTAGAAAACAAACTTCCTGCAGAAACCTCTAGGCTGAAAAACAGCTGCGGCAGGCTGCAGAGCCCATCATGCTGAAAATACAGTGAATGTAGATATACCCTAGGGGTGGGTAGAAGGACCCAAAATGCAAAAAAAATATGTTACATTTATTTTCAAAAATTGACCCCACCCCTGTCCTTGAGCTGAGTGCTATATTTGGGAAGATGGTAGATGTGGCCCAGTTTCCCAAGGCTCCTGTTTAGAAGCATTGGGAGGGGTGGAGGTGCCTTTCAGATGTTTTAGCAAAATGTCTCCTGTTCTTTTGCAAATGATCCTGCTGGGAAAGGTTAGGTACCTCAGCTTATATTCAGGTCGGCTTAAACTTTAGTATATACGGTAAGTTAAATGGAATAAACTTTCCACCTTTTTCCTTACCTGGCTGGTCCTTTTAAGATCCTTAGTGAAATTACCTGCAATTGTGCTTTTAAAATCTGTTGATCTGTGATTTTACTTTTTAGTTTCAGCATTTTTTCAATCCGTTTATTAACCTGTTGGTCTTTCTTAAGTTCATTTTCATAAAATCTAGAACCCTGCCAAAGAGATTAAAATTATTTAAGCCTGTTACTTATCAATTTAATTATATTTAAGTTGTGAAGGTTATTAGAAGACCACCTACAAAGGATTTTGACCTCCAAGTTTGTTATATTCACTAGTAAAGTGACATTCCTTAGAACTTGTACCATATTTTTCGCACTATCAGACACACCTGACCATTAGACGCACCTAGGTTTAGGAAAACAAGGGAAAAAAACCAGATAGCACCTGAGAGGACCACAGATAAGCGTCCTCTCATGTGCCAGTTCTGCCTATTGATTCCTGCACTGTGGAAAAGAGACATAAGGGGCAGGCAATGACAAAGACAGAAGAGGCGGGGTTCAGTACCCCACCCCACCCCCACCATGGCCTGGCTGTTATTCACCAAAGGCCGGTACTGACCCACAGACATTTCCACCCACTTTTTTGGGGGAGGGGAGGCGTGCGCCTTATGGAGCGAAAAATATAGTATATATTTATTTTGTGCAATATTTTGGTTAATGCATTTCATACCTCATAAAAAAGATAAAATAATATAAAAAAATAAATGACCTCAGAAGAATCATATTATTAATTAGACCTGTACCTTCAGGAGGATATATATGTACCAATATTTAGGTGCTGACCAGAAGACTGCAGTCTTAAAGCAGTTATTTAAACTGTCCCACTGGTTCTGAACGATACTGAAATACACTATTACTAGTTGTGTCTAGAGTTGGCTGAGTACATAGATTAAAATATGATTGCTCTTGCAAGTTTACCACTACAGTGAAAAAGGTGAGATATGAAGCAAACTCATGTAGTAATGTGCAGTAACTTTATAGATTTAATTTTAACATGAATTGTAATGACACCTATTAGCTATATCACGTTAGTAGATAACCTACATTTTTTTTACTGAATAAAACCAATGCAAATAACTACAACATTTGTTCACTTTTTAAAAAACTGATAGAAACAAACCTTGGAGGCTTCCATTATGATTTTGTTGATCTTCTCTTTATCCAGCCCTTGCATTCCAGCTTTGTTATCATTAAGACCCATCCTAAGAAGTAACCCTTCTCTGGAAGAAGCATTATCTTGGTTTGAATTTTCCATTGTACAACCCCAAGCAAACAGTTTCTCAGTTATTACCCTGAAAAAGAAAAACTGCCTAGTTTTAGAGTCTTCTGTTGACACTCTCACATCATCATAATATTCATCATAATATAACAAACATGAACCCAACAATGTTACATTTTTATAACAGAATTATATTCAGATGAGAACCTGAGAAAAGTGTGTATACACCTTATTTTCATTTATCTCTTATTAATTTAGCTTAGTAGTTGCAGTATCATTTGCCAAACTAGTGTGAAGTAGCAATGTTTTTGGTTAATCTTCAGATAGATAAGAAGCCAGCAGTAGGACGCTTTAGAATTCTCTCTTATAACTAAAAGGTTTAATGTTGGATTTTTTTTTGTTTTAAATATATGTATATATAAAAAAACAACAATAAGGACATAGAAAGAACCAGTATCAACACAATACCAATAGCATAACTTTAGCCATGAATGCAAGCTAAATGATCTTGGGCCCCTCACAGAGTTGAGGTGGGGAAATAGGAGACATACATATTGGATATATTCACTGCCTTGAGTTATTTGTAAAAATAAAGACAGGATACAAATAAATAAATAAAAATTTGGCATCACTATATATATATATATATCACTATATATTGCTTCTAAATATTTACAATTACAATTCAACAAAAATTACTTCATGTCTATTGCATCTATAGGGTATCTTTTTGGAAAGATGGATTCACCTAATTGAAATTTAATTCCCAAAATATACAGGCAGTCCTTGACTTACAACAGTTCATTTACTGACGTTCAATGTTACAACAGCACTGAAAAATGTGACTTATGACCGTTTTTCATAATTCAACCTTTGAAGCATCCCCATGATCATGTGATTCAGAATTCATCATGTGATTCAGAATTCAAAATTCAGATATTTGGCAACTGGTTTATATTTATGATCATTGCTGTGTCCCAAAGTCATGTGATCCCCTTTTATGACCTTCTGACAAGCGAAGTCAATGGGGAAGCCAGATTCATTTAACAACTGGGTTACTAACTTATCAACTGAAGTGATTCACTTAACAACTATGACAAGTAAGGTTGTAAAATGGAGCAAAACTCACTTAACAAATGTCTCACTTAACAACAGAAATTGTGGGCTCAATTGTGGTTTTAAGTCAAGGACTACCTGTACTCCACTGTAATCAGGAGGTCTTTTAGAAAAAGAGTGTGCCAAATACAGGTTTTTCTAATCAATTAAAAGGACAAACAGTAACAATTTTCCCAGTGAGCAGAGGATTTTATTTGTAAAACTATCTGATATGGTTTCGGCACCTGAACGTACAAGGATCAAACAAAGCAGCTTTCTGTTTGCTTTTCAAGGTTCTTCTCTATCTCTGAGTGGTTGTGTGTGTGTATGTCTCTCTGTGTGTTTGCATGCACGAGGAGGGGCCTAGGCTGTGCTTAGCCCCTCCTGGACTCTTGATAACACAGGCATGCTCTGAACGCCCCTCCAACAGGCTAATCTTGAGCTTAGACTGGCATTTCTCCTGCAGAGCTGTCTTCCCCTCGCAGTCAAAGGTAAGTGGAGCCCGAAAGACTTTGGGAAGTGGGATATATTGAGTGTCAGGATGGGTTTCATTGTGCCTGGGGATTTGGGCTTTGTTGAGTCTTTGAAATTGTTGCTTCTTAAACAACTTCCTTTCCCCCCCTGTTTGATTAGCAGTAACTTCATGGTCATATCTGCACCAGCTTGCTGGAATTTTAAGAAAGACACCAGGTTTCAGAGATCCGTTTGGGGTTAGGAAAGAAGAGTGGGAATTGTGGAAGAGACGTCTAATGTGCAGGGTTTTTGTTAAAGGTAGGAATTAGGAAGAGTTGGCGAGGAAGGAGAATTGTGTCAGGGAAGACACAAATAAAAAGAACATCATGAAACTTTTTCTTTCTTCACTGGAGTTTCAGAAAGACTTTTGCTATAAAATCAAGCTATGCACATTTGGGCTTGTAAAAAAAAAGGGGGATTTAGAGCATTTACATTAGATGAAAGCAAGGAGCAATTTCATGCTGTAGACTATTCTCTTTAAGAAGACCAAGAATGTTTATCTTCGTGAAATATGCAGAGACTTACTGGCTTACTGTGGGTTGAGCTAAAATGCCACTAATATAAATGAAAACACCCAATGGATGTCCTTACAAATCTAAAGCGATCAGTCAACCTTGCTGCTGGCCGATCGGATAACAATAGAAAGTATCTGCTTTTATAAGAGCAACCATCCCCATCGGATGTAAATCTTAACCACATCTGATGGGGGTTGCAATTTATTGTTTTTAGGGAAAGTAGAATTGTTCTCTACTGAAAAGTTGGGGAGGAAGAATGTACTCGGTCAAGTAGAAGACATTGTTTGCAATTCGTTGTGGCTGCTCATCCTTATTGATGGTGCCTGTTCCAGATGGCTCATTGTATTTCTGTCTCCATAGGTCCCGAAAGACAGTACGGAGCCCTTGGCCAAGCTTTTCCCACTAATGCTCTTGAATGAGGGGTGCCAGCACCTCCCTTGACTTCAGGAAATGAAGCTGCCCCAAACGTTCCCCCTTACTCTTCTCTTCCTCAGTTGCCTAGAATGTAACCCTTCTAAGAAGGGTAGGGATAACGGTGAAAGAGGAAAACCCTCCTTCTCTTGGGCTCAATCTGGACAGTTCTCCACCCGTGACAAGCATCTGTGCAGCTGGCAAATCATCTCTGGAGAAAGGGATACGGAGCTCCAGATCACCTGTCACCCAGCAGAAGGAGAAGCAGAAAGGTGTATCTACCAGGGCCAACCAGAGTTATGTGCTGCCTACAGTGCCAAAGGCCGTCAGTTCTGGAAGCAGATCCTGGGAAAACTCCGCCGGAAGCACCATCCCTGCCAGGATACCAGCCCTCTCAAATCCCGGCTTTGTAGCGGCAAGAAGGAGACATCTGAAGCCCAACTACACCTGGTACAAACCACACCAAGCACAGACATCCCAATGGCCACTGCAAGTGTCACTCAAGGAAGTTCCAAGGGGAAAAGCCACCGCAAAAACCTACCAGCATCACAGAGATCACCACAAGCACACCACGATATGATCATCACTAATCCTGCAAAGAATGGTGCCTTGAAGAAGCAAAAGAAAGGGGGGAAGAGAAAAGGAAACCCCAATTCTCCAGCAGCCCCAACCAGTCCAGCCCATAGGCAGCCTACCACAGCAGTTGTGGAAGGCACTGTACGGCCCACAGAGCTCAATGCCGATGTGGTGGACACTTATTGTGAAGAAAAATGGCATTCCCTGTGTAACTTTTTTGTGAATTTCTGGAATGGCTGAACTTGCAGGGTAAGAGGAAGGTGGGGGTGGAAGTGTACAGAAGACTTGCTTAGTGATAAATATGGAAGGGATGGTTTGATATAAGGGCAGAAACAAACAGGATCAGATTAAATGTAAAGATGATGAAAGATCAGATAAAATGATTGTGGGGCAATGATGAAAGATTTGTTATTTTGTGCAGTTCTGGGGCTTTATGTGATACATAATTTACTTATTCCTACTAATCTTGATAATGAAGGCACTAAAGGTATGTGGAAGCTACGTTTGCATAGGATTTGTGCATTAATATACAATACAGCTCCTTCCTCATCCCATAGTAAAGGGGATCCATTTGTAGTACACGGCTCTGCTGCTTCCAATAATTTCTTGCTTTACAATCACTGAGATGCTAATCTTTAATTGTAACAAATTTTACGGGATTATCAGTCGCTTGTGGAGCTTTATTTTGTATGTTGGAAATGTCTAACAACTGTATAATAAATGCTAATGTACTTGCTATTGGGTATTAAACAACTATCTTAATGGCAATAATAAATGAAGTCCTATTATACAATCCTGCTATCACAATGCTATTGTGTAATTATAATTTTTGTGTTTGTGTTGGTACAATATCATCAAGGACACAGATTTTTTTAAGTTGATGGCATTATGCTGTTCATTTGATTAATTTGTATACAACAGAGGCAGAATGCCATACCAAGTGTTCCCAGATTGGTATCTAAATCTAAACTTTTTTTAGTTTACCCTATATCCTCCTTCTGGATAGCTCAAGGGCTGGGTATAATAAGGGAGGTAAATGTATCTATATTGACTTTTCCAGTTCTGGGTGACCGTGAAAGTCATCCTAGACATGGCTGAATTAATTTTTAAACCTTTCTGTCCTAATGAATCAAATTATTTTGTTTATTCACTTGTTTACTTATTTGTTTATTAAATGTGCATGCTACCATATTCCCAACAACTCTGACCACTGATATACACATGCTTGAGGTAGTTTATGCAATAGCTTTGGTCAAATGCTTGAAGACTACTAGTCAGTATTTATGAGATGAGTAAAGAAACTATTGCTTTCTTGGTTTCACATCACTTGCCTTGTAGACCCTTAAAAAGTTCTGTATGCTTTTTTCCTGTTCTCTGTTCTCTGACAAATTTGTTGTTTAAGGCTTAATGCTATGGAAGTGGAAATACTGAACTTGGATTTGAAGTTAGGATTACAAGGTCTTCTACATCCTCTTCTAATTTTCATTTAGGTTTGTACTAAGCACTCTCACCGTCTTTCACAAGGACCCTGGTTAAAATATCAACACACCCTCTAACCAAAATATGTAGGATCTAATCCCCTCCACTTGTGCCATTTTCCTTCAATTCGTTGAACTATGTTGTTTTTCAAATATCCAACCCCATGTTCCAAGAACCTGATGTTATTTGCCTCTTGGGAATGATTTTTCAGTGCAAATATTGATTGATCTATGGATGCAAACCATTCGAACCGTATCTAGAATATTTCAAATTGTTTAAAAATGCTGGGCCACTGTTGTTTCACCCTACAAGTGAAGAGCACACTTCAGATAAGGGGTTCCTTATCCTTTTGAAAGGCATTTTTCTTTATCCTCATTATGAAGTTTTTCCCCAATAAGAAGCGAAGAGGTAGGAAGGGTGGGGGGAAATAAAGGGAAGATTCCAAATGAAAGATTTTGTCTGCAATGGATTTCACACACACACACACACACACACACACACACACACACACACAGAGAGCGTGAAATTCCATGAATGAAG
>JANHGC010007031.1:5319-18780 GCA_027560395.1 Boaedon fuliginosus
TCTATCTATCTATCTATCTATCTATCTATCTATCTATCTATCTACCTACCTACCTATCTATCTATCTATCTAATCTATCCCTTATCCTGTCACAACTAATCCCTTCATAACCTCACCATCCTGCCAGAACCAAGGAAGCTTCTCGGATGAAAAGCAAAACAGCTTTTTCCTCAAGAAAAAAACAGCCCAGTTGCCTTTTCAAAAAGCACCTTTAATATATCTCGGCTAACTTTTGCAAGATGCAGTTCAATCCACCGGCCCATGGGGATGTTCTGGGTAACTTTTATGGGGATACAGAGCTGCATAGAATATTCTTGGTTGGAAAAAAATCACATAAACAGCAGCAACACATTGCTTGTAGGTAACTATATGACCCAGCAGTATAATCTGAGTGTCAACCAGGCAAATGAAAGCTTAAGTTGCATTAATAGAAGTGCATTTTCATATCATGAGAAGTAATAATTTTACTTATGCTACTTTGATCAAACTACACCTCATGAATTTTTTCTTATTCTGAATACTATACTTTTCTGGCCATTGCAGAAATTAGAACAGATTCAGGAAAGGGCAAGGAGGGTGATCAAGAGATTAAAAATGAAGTCCTATAAAGAGAGATTGAAAGTGCTAATTATATTTGGGTTTGAGAAACAGAAGAGTGGAAGGGCAGCCAGGGGGATATGATAGCATTCTTCAAATCTCTAAAAGGATGGCTACACAATAATGTCAAGATTTGTTATCTCTCATTCCAGAGTTCAAGACGCATAATAATGAATTTAAGTTACAAGAACACAGATGGCAACTGTTTGTTGTCAGTAAGCAGTTCTTAACACTAAAGCAACTTGATAATTTGAGAGAATATAATAAATTGGAACCAGAGACAGCCATTGGCCGAAGATACTTTGCATCCCTGCACTGAGCTAAGCTTAGATAACCTCTTCCAGGTCCGTAACACTATGATCTATCAATATACTGTATATTAGTTTCATGCCCTGCTATTATTATTTTAGTTGTTTCTAGCCAATAACCCAGTGTTGCCTGGGTATTTATTTATCCCAATCCTGTATTAGACAGGAATGGCAATGTGAAGTGGCAATGTAAGTGCAGAATGGGCTGTCCTCTCTCCTTCCATTAATGTCTCCACAATTCATGAAGAATTCCTGTCCCTGAGCCTTGATTTTGGTAACAATTAAATTAGTTAAAAATGTTTTCCCTGTCATCTCTGCAAGATGTACATCATGTTGGTCTTGTAGTGGTGCAGGCTGTTACAAATGCCCCCTTGTGGAGTACTGTGAAGCCGTTACCATGGCAACTCCACTGTGCTTCATGGAACACACACACCAAGGGGTGTTAGGGGTGTCTTACCACCATAGTATTTATTTCCACAGAGTAAGTCATCTGTGTACCATGTTTGGTTGAAATTGCTCAAGGTGTTCCAGAGTTAAGCTGGAAAATACACACACACACACACACACACACACACACACACACATCCGTTTTATATATATAGATATTATGTTATTATGGCTGAACAAGAAGACGCTTGATATGAAATGTTTTTGTATACTCAAGCTCTTTGCTTTTCATTTACATTGAGGTGTAGTTTTCACCTATGCAGACCCATATGGCAATAGTTATCATTACCACCATCATTATGGAGAAATTTGAAATAATTATCATAGTAATGCTTTCTCTTTCTTTTTAAATGCAATTACTACATCAAAATTAAGACATATTTGCTAAAAAGAAAAAAAAGAAATGCAGAAAATCTATTTTTAAAATACAAACTATAAATGTGGTTATCTGGGCCATTTATTATTGAATGAAATCTGCACCCAGGTAATTTAAATCTCTTGAATGGTTGAGGAGGTATATTTCTTTCTTGAATAAAACAAATGACAAATGAATTACAAGTAGTCCTTGACTTACAACAGTTTATTTAGTGACCATTAAAGTTGCAACAGCTCTGAAAAATGTGACTTAGGACCATTTTTCACAGTGATGACCTCTGCAGCATCCCCATGGTCATGTGATCAAAACTGAGACACTTGGTATGAATGGATGGAAAAAACAAATAAAAAAAACAAGGCAGTTAGGAGAAAGACAAAGGAAAATTAAGAATCAAAGTGAATATATTTACTAGTCTAGAAATAATCTAAATAACCCACAAATGGGGTGTAAATAGGAAAAGCAAGGGTATATCAACATTGTTATCAAAGAAACAAAATGGATATAAATATTTTATGTTTTATTTTTTGTTTTTCTTTTCTCTTTTTTGTTTGTATTGTCTTGTCAAGTCTGACTATGTGTAATTTTAAATTTTGTACAATATTTTTTTTGTTAAAAGAAAAAAAAACCTGAGATACTTGGCAGCTGGTTCCTATTTTCGACCATTGCTGTGTCCCAAGTTCATGTGATTCCTTTTTGCGACCTTCTGACAAGCCAAGTCAATGGGGAAGCCAGATTCACTTAACAACCATGGAACTAACTTATCAACTGCAGTGATTCACTTAACAACTATGGCAAGAAAGGTCACAAAATGGGCAAAGGTCACCTAACAAATGTCTCACTGAACAACAGAAATGTTGGGGTCAATTGTGATTGTAAGCTGAGGACTACCTGTACTGGATGAATCGTACATGTCACTTCTTATTGCAAATAGAACAATCTGTCTCCCAAACAAATGTTTCCAAAAGGGTTCACTCATTCTGATTGGGAGAACAAAGATTTTGGGATACTTTGACTCGAGGGAACATAAGTATCATCAGACATGATGATCTCTGTTTATGTCTAGAATCCAAAATATTCAAGATCATAATCAACTATCACTAACTGAACTATAAATGAGACTCACCCATAAGGCAAATGTATAGCAGGATTTTTTTATGAGTTGGTACAAGAAGCACAATATTCCTTCCTTCCTTCCTTCCTTCCTTCCTTCCTTCCTTCCTTTATTAAATTGCTATATTTGCAAACAAGGTTTTTAAAAAAGGTCACTAGAGGATTCTACTGAAATAACTGAAGGAATTCTCAATAGTGAATTAACAATAGAAAGCCATCAAGGCCATCTGAAAGCCTTGTAATAGTGTGCTTGAAGAAATGTAATATTTGCATTTCTCTTACTGAGACAGATGGGTCTCTACAGATTTGTCAAGGATTCTAAAGGAAAAAAGAAAGAAACAATAACCTAAATGAAGTATTCATATCTTTCTCTGTTTGTCTTCTGTGTCTCTCTGGAATAAAATACAGTTTCAATTTTTCTGAAGCCAGGACTGGATTATTATGTGAAAAGGGAGGATTAGAATAGCAACAGATTGCTGCACAAGAATGCCTGAGGAGAGGGTACAGTTGCTTAACACATCAAAGTCTAGGGCAAGGTGGGGGGAGGACAACTAGGGTTTTTAATGAATATACAGCAGGCCTGGGAGCAATTTCTGTTACAGATGCATAAAAACTCAGAAGGCAGAGAATAAAGAATATCTGACTGAAATTAAAACCCTAGTTCTCCTACTGCAGATATGCCTGGAATTAAACACAAGTCCCAGGGTAAGATACTATACACACTCAGGATATTATTCAACAAAGGGCTCATGTCTGACTCCATGATGTTATTCATCCAGCTTCATGCTATTGGAGAACAATCATTGGAAAAATATGCAGGAAGAATGAAGAGTTGCAAGAAAAGTGCAAAGCTGCCTTCAACTTAAACCAGGCAGTGTTGTTTGTTATAAGCTAAGGAACAGCAGGAGTCCCATCTAGGCATACGTGAAAGATCTATCAACATTCTATCCATTTCAGCAGATTGTAAATAAAATCAAATCTGGCACACACAATTTTCTGCCTCAAGGATACCTCCAAAGACCAGCTTTCCATTGGGAACAGTCTGCTCACTGGCATTTTGATGAGCTCTTCCATATGGAGCAAAACCATAATACAATGAATAAACTCAAATCTTTTCCACATTGCTCCATCTCAGATTTGTAGGAAAAACTCCCTGGTTTCATTCACATCATACAACTCACCTAAGTGAAGATGTTCCTTCTGATCAGAATGTGAGCCTAGCTTGGTTATCCTAGGTCTAGGATAACCTTCATTAATATCCCACTCTTCATTAATACCCCACTCTTTTTAACATTGTTCGGTTGTTGTCTTCACCCTCAACTATTGCATAAAACAAACAAACATCCAGTTGAATTCAAAGCCACTGTGGATTTATTTTCACCTTTCTCCATTATGCCCTGTTTCACCCTCTACTGAGTTGGGTGGATGATTGAAAACAAAAACAAAACTAGTGAGATGGAGTATCAATTTAAGATACTTAAGTTACCACTTATGGGCAAGCAGCCAGAGCTGACTCTATCTTCTCTGTTTCCATAACATCACCAGTTGGAATAAGGTACATTGCCAGTCCTTCAAGGTAATCCAGATTTAGGAAGTTAATGGCATATATGTCACCACTATCTTTACTATAAAGCTATACTAAGAGAATCTTGCAAGTGTGATGGGCTTCCCCTGCTCTCCCTTTATTTTTGTATGAACTAGAGAAGGGATGATCTGAATTTGTATTTATTTATTTATTTCATTCAATTTATACCCCACCTTTCTTCCCCCAACAGAGGGAACACAAGGCGGCTAAATACTAAATAAATAAATACTTAATAAATACTTATTCGTGTTATTTTCTTGGCCTGGGTTCAAACCCCTTTTATCTGAAGGTTGCTTGGAAGCAGTTCTTTCTTTTGTCGTTCAAGGCCATTCCCCCTTCCCTCTGCAGAATTTAGTCCTAACAAGATTTGACACTATTTGGTTACTTTAAAGCTAAACTTTTTCAGGTGCGGTGCTGAGTAGGTTTTCTGTTTACATAATTCAGTCCCAGACACAATTCAATATGTTATGCAATCTTAATTGATGAATGATGGCATGGATCCTTAAAAATAGAACATACATGAGACATGTAGAAATGGCTGTATCCCACATGTTGTAGGATCTCAGACGGCAGGGTAAACCTGTTCTTAAGACTCTGCGATAGAACAAAGGACATTGTGTCACAGTTATATATAATCTGACTTGAAAGTCTTTTCATTTATTACAGGACTTTTGTGAATAGTCTATTTTTGACACTTCATAACCTTTGCACAGGACTAAAGTAAGGTTCCTTTGACAACTGAGATGACTATTAAACTGAATAAATAAATAAGACTGTGTGAACATTTACACTCTACTACAGCCTGTTTTACCTTATTTTAGGGCTGTAAGGCAATGCAAAGTGCTAGTATTTGTTGATTTGTTGTTACATGTGTCTTTACCACTGTAAAGTCTATTTGGCTGCTTACATTTCTTGATTTGAAGGGGCCCCTTGGGAGGAATTTTTCCATGGTGTCTTCCTTTGAAAATGAGGACATGCTACAGAGAGATGACTGTACAAGGAATACTGCATTCACAGAACTCACCAAACTGTACAACAGATGGATAAATTCCAGATTTTCACATTTTATCCACCAGCATTTCACCATTTTTCATAGGGAGAGGGGGGGGGGAGATCCCTTTTCTTCCATTAAATGAAATGAGAATGATTAGAAGAAAAAAGGTATGGTACTTTTTAAACACAGTATAAATGTTTTTATGTGTCGACCACTTTCATGTTTCTGTCAAATGATGATGAAGAGGATGATGATGATGATAATGATCATCATCATTCTTCATAAGTAAATATTTCATCTCTTTGATGTCTTGTGTTTTTCTCCTGGTTATCTACATAATACCTATATGAACTTGCATTCCTTTGGTCACTGCCATGTACCAAGACCCAATAGGTTATATAAGTGGAAACCTGATTTATGACATCTAGTCATCCAACAAGCTTGTATACTGTATTGTACATCCTTGACAAGCAATTAGATGTTTATGAAGACACCGGTTGCTTATAATTATAATCCTGCTAATTTCCTTCAGTCCCCAAAGCAACATTAGTGTTTGCTAATGAACTGCAGATTAATTCACTTTGAATTAGTCTCCTTTTTTCCCTCCTGCACATACAAGACAGCACTAATTTTGCTTTGGGGACTTTAGGCTTCTTTGCTAGGAGGGAAAATTCATTCTGCCTATGCTAAAACTATTTAAGATTTTGATATACCTCAATTTAAAACCAATGGTTTTCTAATGTTTTTCTATACTTGGAATATGCATTAATAGATGAAAGTATGAATGGTAATAAATTCAGCCATAAGCAAGCTGAAAGTCAAGTAGTGGAAATTACAGGAATCATCATTTTGCTGGTCCTCCTGCCCCTGACATGGTTCTTCTTGTTCTACCAGTAAATCATAGGCCAATAATCAACAGATGAAAACATTCCTGAACAGGAAATTTTGATGGGAAAGAGTTCATTCACAGGATGTCTTTCTGCCATTCAATCATTGTAGCTGTACAATAGGAATCTATTCTATCAATAGGAATCTATGAATTTGTCTTATTATAATGGAGACTTCTTGCATGAAACTACCTCCAGTGAAGTGTATTATACATCTGTTTAATTATCCCAATGACAAATGAATACTTAATCTTTAAAGTTCTTCAGGACTGAATTTACTGTCACTGTTGCTTCCATTTACTGCTTTCCATGTTATCATTGTTTCCTTCCATTATTTTGTAGAAATAGTTTTGGGAACTATACTGTAGGTGAAATGTTATTTCCACTCCCTCTCTCCCTCTCCTCTCTCTTTACACACCTTAATATTAGCTGGTCTTAAAAGATTTCAAAGATGGGATGGATGGGAAAGGACAACATAGAAGTGCTTGAGGCACTGTGTTCAGTAATCATATATAAAGAATAGAACAAAACAGAACACAATTGACTTACTTTCCAGGCTGCATGCCTGAATATATGTTATTGATAGCAGCTGGGTAAAAAATGTGGTTACAGTTATATTGATTGTGTGAATCCTTCCAGAGATGTGGTTATTGGAGATACAAGTATTCCATCACTTTACAAAAGATGATCATTTAATTAAATATTGATGTGATACATGTCCACTTTAAGCCCACAACATGTAAAGACATGTATAGTTGCCCTTCTGAGTCACTACTTTTAGCCTAGGCTTCTGCACTTCTGCCCCTGTCATGAGATTTATGTATTTCTTTTTGAAAGTCTGCAAAAGGAAGGTTATATTGCAGACCCACAGTTGTTTCAGAATACATGGACTTCTAATCCCATTATTATTTATATCATTTTAATAGCACTTGTCATATTAACAAGTTAAATATAATGTAACATAGAAAACAAAGTTGTGCAGCCATGCTTCAAAAGATGTATTCACCTTGATGAAGGCTTGTGCAGAAACGTCTTCTTCATATAATAATAATGTATAAGGGTGCAAGCTAGACTTGCAAACAAGCAAATTCTTGAAGTATTTCTAATTCTAAGAGATGCACAAAGAACTTCTGATTCATATACAATGTGGAATGTGATGGACAACATAGCAATCTGGCATTTTGTCTTTTAACATTAGGAGATCCAATCATGAGAGCATAAAGGGAGAAGAAAACAAATCTGAGATGTCAGTAAAACATGAACTATCATCTCTGTGCCTTCTTCCTTCTCATCATTCCTTTCCTTATATGTATACAGGCAGACTGTACCTATTGAGATGGTTCCCTTCTCCAAATTAATATGTGCCTATGTTTGTAATTGATTTTGATTCTGTTTAGTTAATGCAATATAAATCTGGACAATTAGAAATATAGAAATAAAAGTTAGGCTATGCTATATTTGTATAGTTTTTATCAAATTTGATAGGCAGAAATGTATGCATTTACAGGGCTGAGGGAGAAAGAGCTTAGAGTCAACAGCTACAGGTACATCATTTTCAATGGTTTCTGGAATTGCTAGTGGCTTCTAAAAGAATTAACCTGGATATTGACTCCTGTGGGGACTTGTTAGGTTATACAGAAGAAATCCTGAAATGGCTCTGAATAACAAATAAGCTTGATGGACAGAAATCATTATTATGTCTGTGGATGCTCTAGCCAGCGTCTTCTTGCAAGGTCACTTGATGGGGTGGTGGAAAGAGCATGGCAAAGATTTAGAGGGCAATGTTGCTTAGAAACTGACAGAGCCTTTTAGGCGAACTGAATGTCGACTGTTGGAGTCTTTCAAATCTTTTGTTTCTTTTCTGATATGCTTATGTCCTTTGTGAGTTCATGGCAATCTCAGGAGAAGAGCTGTTATTTATAAAGCAAGGGCACGATGCAAATTTCATGAATGTAAAAATCCATTGATTGCAAAAGACCTACATGAAAGGCACAGAAGAGGCAACATTTTTACATGTTTTATGCTCTTCCTAAATCTGATTTGTGCTCTCTCTATCGTTTTCATCATTTGTCAATTTAAAGGCCTGCATCAATGATTCAGCCATTTGCAAGCTGACAGGAATGACACACAAATACATGAATATATTAAAGTTTAGGGAGCTTGCTAGATATAGATTAATGAGCGCTGTGTCTTTCCTAAATGTGCTCTTGACAAGATTTTTAGAGTACAGCCAACATAAAATATATGATTTGTAAGCGCCCATGGTAAGATACATTAAAAAGGTATGCTGAAAATAGCACAACCTAGTTATAATATAAAGCATTTAACTGCTCCTTTAATTGCCTAGCTTCAATACACAGTTGATCAATAGGAGTCTGTAAAAATGCCATTCAGTCAGTGCCAGGCCTCAATCTGCAATATATGCACAAGAAACAAAAGTCCTTTCAACTCCAACTTCATGCAAAAAGAAAATAACCTCCCAAAAACATACACACACACTCACATATACATACACATTTTCTTTACAGGCTGAATGTGATTGCCTGATCACGTGCCAGATAATTTGAGCATTTGTAACAAGGAAAGCACTGTGACTATTCACTCCTGTAGTAAAATGATCACTGAGCATTGTGAAAGTACCGTGATGTTATATATTAGCAAATCTGCAACCAACTGCTTTCCTTAAAGCCTCAGCTGTGGTTTTAAACTACCCTGGTAGATGTAAGAGAAAGGAGATAATATATATTCCAAACAATGCCTTTGCGTGACAATTTCAAAAAGAAGCTGGGCTATTGTAATGTGCTGGAGCTGCTAGACTACAAAACCATTGTCCTGATGCCTTCCAAATCACTTTGGGGGCTATCGAGGTAGAATGATTTGATGTCACCAGTTTTGCACCCTAGCCCTTTTCCTGGACCTTCTAAGCTTGGTTTCAGTAGTACTGTAGCTGACATAAAGGGAAAGGAATAATTACATTCTAAAACTAAATGGATACCTTCTAAGCTGCTGCAACTGAAACTCGTGATAAGACATTTCAGCATTCTAACAGTTTCCTCCAACTACCTTATCTTACTACCCATACCACATAAAAGGGGAAATAAACTTAATTTAAAATAAATAAATAAGAAACAAGCAGCTGCGTGCTTTGCAATCTACCAGACAGAACTCTGAATTATTCTTGCTATATCACCAGCATTTCTTTTAAAGCACCTGCTTGAGCATTTGAAATTCAGAAACTGGGAGGAGGTAAGTCTTAATGACTTAATGGGAAGTGCCAAGATTGCTATTGCTAAGTGATACAGTCAATGTCCTGCTTTACAAGTGCATCACTTGTAAAGCAGGGCATTGCTAGAAGTTGCTGGACAACTTCTATCACTTGTGATAGAAACTCTGGCCCCAAGTATCATGGATAAACTATATGTAAATACATTAGCTCATTGTGAAACCATTATATTGAATGTAGTTGATGTTTTTATTATGGATGGGCTGGTATATAATATTAGTACCAACTGATAGATTTGTTACTGACAGAACCACATAGAAACTGCTGGCTTTAGGAAGGGGAGCTAACTTCAAAGGTGTATCTCCCCTAACGTCCTCCTGTATCCTCTACACCTCCTGACAGTAATGGCCTTGGAGGGTGTTTTGGGAGGGAGGCATGTATGAGACTGTTTTTGGCTGATTTTTATAGCCTTTAGGCAGTCCTTGAGTTATGACCCTAATGGAATCTCTTCATTAGGGTTGAAACTCAGAACAACTTAAGTGAATTATGGCAAGTAATGACCAGGCATCCCTGCTCTCGACAGTGTATTCATTAAACAAATGCACATGTTGTTAAGTGGAGTTCAGGGATGGGGGAGATATTGAGAGGCCTAGTGTACCCCGAACCTCCCAATATTTTAACATTGAGGGGAAGGCTATTTACCAAATTAGTTTAATGGGATGCAAGTTAAAGATTGTTGTTTTGCTAAGACTGTCAATAGTTTTGGAGAGGGCACTAAGGAAATGATTTTTGTAAAAAAAAAAAAAGGCTCCTATTAGCTATCAGAAAGAAGAGTACTGATTGGTTCATGTGTTTTTTTTCTGGATTCTTTACAAATGAAGATCAGCAACAGTAGAAATGATTAGAGGTCTACATTCCATTTAACTAATAAATAACTGGAAATAGAAATGGGGGCTGTATGGAACTTAGTCTCCTGTGTCAAACTTCAAAGAGTTCTCTGCTATTAATAAACTGCAATCTACAAAAGTACAGAATGAATATATGCATGATTATACAATACCCAATAGGGTCTATAATTTATAGTAAATTATTGTATCAAAATTCTCTGAGAATTTAATCAACTAAATTTCAAACCCAGATTCAAACTGAGCATTGAATCAAATTATCAGTTATAATGTGGCAGCACAATCAAAGAAGGCATACTATAAAATTACCTCAAGAGTAATAACATGAATTAGAGTAGAATAACAGTATTGGAAGGGACCTTGGTGGTTTTCAAGTCCAGCCCCCTGTTTAGGTCGGAAACCCTATAACATTTCAGTCAACTGGTTGCCAAATCTCTTCTTAAAAACTTGCAGTGTTGGAGCATTCACAACTTCTGCAAGTGAGTTGCTCCACTGATTAATTGTTCTAACTGTCAGAAAATTTCTTAGTCCTAGGCTGCTTAGTCTCCCCTTGATTGGTTTCCATCCATTGCTTCTTGTCCTGCCTTCAGGTGCTTTAGAGAATAGCTTGACTCCATCTTGTTACTGGCAACCCCTTAGATATCGGAACACTGGTATCATGTCATCCCTAGTTCTTCTTTCCAGCAACCGTTCTTTGTATATTTTAGCCTTAAATCCCCTAATTATCTTTGTTGCTCTTTTCTGCACTCTTTCTAGAGTCTCAACATCTTTTTTACATTGTGGTGACCAAATAAACAATATAAGCAAATTCTGCCCTCTTCCAGTCTTGAACAGTCTCTCCGCTTTTTCCCTTTTTAATTGGTTGTGTTGGCTATAAATAAGGAGAGGTTGTCTGAAGCAGTCCCAGCTTCACTGTACCTTTTACTTATGATCTCTTGTTTTAAGACCCTATTTAATTAAAAAGATGTAATCACTTTGATCAAGAATGCAATGTTTTCCTGAAATAATCAAAAACTCACAACTAAGTGGAAAGCTAACATAAATCTTCAATTTTGACTGCAGGATGGACAAGATATAGGTCTAGCCCAAGTAAATTTGCTGAACGAAGAAGAAAACCAATGGTGGTTCCAAATTGAATTGTATTATAATAGTACCAAGACAATTACATTTTTTTAAAGAAAAGAGATTATGGAATAGATATCATCTTTTAATGGTCTGCTTAAATAAATTATTGTACAATCAGGTTAAGTAAATTTTGAGAAATGGTTGTATATTTTGGAATGACAGCCTAAGGGATGAAAACTTGTTGCTTTTGTGCTTTGCACCTCGCCAAAGTTGTTTGAACTCAAAAGCCAAGGACAGAATCTGATTTTTACTGCTATGGATGCCCAGCAAAGAATTCCAGTGAAAGTATCAACTCTCAAAGCATCCCCAAACTGCTCTCAAGTTGGCATGGGCAAGGGGGATGGGCGAGCAAACTTTGCTGCTGCCTCAAGGGGCTGCTATCTCAGTCAAAACAAGGCACATTCCACCCAAATCACCAAAGCTGTCTCCACAGGAACCCACAGTGGCTAGAAGGAGGTACTTTTACAACGAGCAAAATTGCTTCGTTGGGCAATGTGACAGATGACACATATTGGGGGAAGGGAGAAACAGGATCAGAGGAAAAACATGAATTAACTGGGGTCAGAGTTGGCTCCACCTGGTCCATGCTGGCATGAAGCTCCTAATATATAACTGGATTTCTTTGGAAGCTTGGCTTGAGGCTCATGATTTAATTAGGGCATCTGTCAGAACCCTGACAGCAAGGTTTAAAAATGCACCAACACTTTCATATTATTATAAAATAACAACACTCTACATAGATGTGTTCATGCAATCATCAAAACCCAAGCTTAACTTTAAGGCCTGTGTAACATTAATGCGTTCCTAGGCTACATTAACAGAGGAATAGAATCAAGATCAGGCAAAATATTAATATCACTTTAGTCAGGCCACACTTTGAAAACTGCACCCTGTTTTGGTCACCATAATATAAAAAAAGATGTTGAGACTCTAGAAAGAATGCAGAGAAGAGCAACAAAGATGATTAGGGTCTGAAGGCTAAAACATATGAAGGACAGTTGCAGGAATTGGGTATGTCTAGCGAAAAGAAGGACTAGAGGAGACATGATAGTAAAGTTCCAATATTTGAGGGGCTGCCAGGCAGGAGTCAAGCTATTTTCCAAAGCACCAGAAGGAAAGACAAGAAGGAATGAATGGAAACTAATCAAGGAGAGAAGCAACCTAGAACTTAGGAGAAATCTCCTGACAGTGAAAACCAGTAGAAAGGCTTGCCTTTGGATATTGTGAGTCTCCATTACTAGAAGCTAGATTAGACAGCCATTTGTCTAAAATGATATAGAGTCTCCTGCTTTGACTAGAAGATCTCCAAGACCTCTTCTAATTCTGTTAGTTTAATCTGTTCTGTTCTGAATATACTTCTCATAAAAAAGGACAGCTTGGCATCTTTATTGTTCAGGTAAGTAGTCTCAAAGTGCTTGGATTTATTTTTGACTGATTTAATCCTGCTAAATACTGCAGTTAGGCTCCTAACCATATTCTTCCTATTGTATACCTGAATCAGTGGGTGTATGAAAACATGACAAAATATGGACCAAGGCTGTTTGCTTATATTCAAAACAACAACAACAAACAATTAGTATCTATTGCCATCTAGATTTTTTTATAGAAAATATACATTGTTCATAAACACTGTATTGACTAAGCAAATAAGATAAGAAGGGATATGGCCGCCTCGAGTTCCCCACATTGGGTGAAGAGAGGCGGGATATAAATCAAACAAATAAACAAACAAACAAACAAATAAATAAATAAATAAATAAATAAATAATTTTTTTATTCTAAATCATAACAGTTTCTTTGAACACCACAGATAGCAATTTATCATTCAAATATATGTAAATGCCAAAGACTTGGGAATAAAGTAGGTAGTGAAAGAAGAGAAAAAGCCTCAAGGGAGTAACCAT
>JANHGC010007033.1:15159-29489 GCA_027560395.1 Boaedon fuliginosus
TCTTTCCAAACAGCCTTCATGCTTCCAGAGTGTTTTTCCCACTTGGAACTGAACCCAGAAAGATATTCCTTCCAACACCAGACAACACCAGGTTATCAGCTAGTAGTTTATAATAAATATAAGAGAAACTGGAAAAAATATAAAGCAGACTTGATTCGAATACTGAATTTAGCCCAAAAAAGTTCTCAAGTTATTGAAAGCATACTGAGATGAAACGAGTAATGGATCCTTTTTTTCTAAGTAAATTCCCTTAAGAATTCCCCTTAAGAAAAACAGATTGATGACTTTATCTAGGGTTTTTTTTTTGGCTTTATACATCATTTTCTTTCTCATTAATCTTGCTTCACAGTAGAGATGGTCTATGTCTCAGTCATATTATAACAATGATGATAGAGGACCCAGCCTTCATGACAATGATACTGCTGAAATGAAAAGAGAAGAAAAGATGGTTAACGGGGAAGGAAAGGCTTACAGAGAGACAATGATATTCAAACCAAATTCTTGAATTGTTTTGGTTGTAGAGTATGTCTTTTATTTATTATTTACATTTTTATCCTGCCTTTCTTCCCCAGTCAAGCAATGGTTTGTACAAGCCATGGTAGCTGAATCTCAGGTTTCTAAAAATAGCAGCCACAACAACATCAGCCTCAGCCTTATAAGATTGGACTATTAATATAATATGAGGAAGGATACCTGTGCAATTTTTTCCTAGTTCCTGATATAGGAAAAATTATAATGAGACAAAGCTTAAATTGTAAAGTCCTCTCTTTTGAGTTTTGCAAGACAGCTACAGAAATCCAAAGGGTCAACCACTAGGTTTTTAGGATCAAAATATTGGTTAACTGCATTGCAATGAAAAAGCATTAAGGCAATGCTTGCTTTCCAAACTTTTTACTTCATTCACTTCACTAATCAGTTTTGCCCTTATTTATATGTCCTTGCTGTGATTGGGTAATAAATTCATATGTTGTTACCTAAAGAAAAAATGCTTTTATCCAATTTTGGGCAATTTACCCAAGTTTGGGAAGTGGTGTCTTAATGAAGATGCTTCTTAATGAAGATGCTAATAATGCTGCAAGACATTATTAGGCTCAA
Organism: Boaedon fuliginosus; assembly: GCA_027560395.1. Taxonomy (NCBI): domain Eukaryota; kingdom Metazoa; phylum Chordata; class Lepidosauria; order Squamata; family Lamprophiidae; genus Boaedon; species Boaedon fuliginosus. The sequence continues at coordinate 16,255 of JANHGC010007033.1, forward strand.
TGAATAAAAAATATGACGTGATATACAGTGGCTTCTGTGTTTAAACAAAATTTTGAATCTTCCCAAGCTGCTGTAGATCCAATATCAATCTTCATGTAATGTAAAAATCAAACCATTTTTATGATTTGGATACTACATTTTTTCTCCATTCAAAAAAAGAACAAACTTCCATTCATGGAATAAGAGCTATAGTTTCCTGGGTGCACTTCTCTGAAAATAATTGTCGTTCTATTCATGGAGGAAATTATTCCAATTCCAAATTAATTGAAATAGCATATTTGTCTTCTAGACATTGCATCAGAAGATGTCTACCTTTTGGTAACCTTCTTTTATTTATAAAAATAATAACTTATTTTCTTCATAAGCTATTAATGATCCATTTTTTTTATTTAGATGCTCTGGAGGTGATTTGAACATTCAAAACTTCTATTTAAAAAAGTAACTGATACATCTGATATACCTGGCTACTGTTCATTATTTTTCCATCAAACATGTTGAAAAGTATAGGCCACAGGAGTGTTGGACAAAACCAGAGCCTCGCGAGCAATAAAAAGTTAAGAAAGCATATTGGATGGTTTAATGTGTTTTCATCTTGTAACATAAAGCTCATTCCCAGAATTTCACTGGACCATGTGGCCAAGCCAACTGTCACAGCTGTCTATCATTCCTGAATTAGCTGAAGGCAGACAAAGCAGGCTTTGTGAGGAAAGCAAAGCAGGAGCCTTCAGTGTTCCATTTCTCATTCAAGGGCACTGTGGCAGCATTGTCTTCCCCCTCTCTGAGACGAGAATGGAACAATTATGTTAGTGAAACTCCATAGTGAGTTTGAAAGACTGTTTATGTCCAGGCACAGAGACAGTGAGGACTAAAAAAGAGTTTCGTGACAGCAGGATAGAAGGTTTGACATAGAGTCTTCTGTGGCAGGGCAGATCTGATGGTCTTGTTTCACAACAGTGTAAGTCAGAAGAAAATCTACAGATGGAAATGGGGTAGAACTCATATGAACAGATTTTCATGTATTTCTAACTTTTGTAGCAGAATCTTTTCATTTGGGAATTTACAGAATTTCTTCTTTGGCTAGCGATTTTTATTCCAGACCATCTTTCCAAGTGGAATCTCAAATCTCCATTTTGAAGAGGAACGTAACAGTGAAATAACTATATTTTGAATGGAATATAGAACTGCTATGGATATGTCCATATCACTGAAATCTTTTATATCAAATTGGAAAAGTGAGTTCTATGCCTGGGATTAAAAAGTGAAATATTGTGCAAGATTGTGTAAGATATTGTGCAAGATTTTGTGCAATAATCCACTGGGAATTATTAATTCAGTTCATGTAATAAAGCTGAGAAGTCATCAGATCCCCACATTCGTCAACTTTATCTTTAATATAGCATTACCCAGATTTCCTCAGCAACTTCCTAGGTTAACTTTATGCTTTAAAGATTACATCGATCTATTTTAACAATAATTATTTTTCCTTGTACTGTTTTTGCTCAAAGGGACTATATGTGGAATAAGAAATTCTGTATACACACACCAAGAAAACATCCAGACTACTTTATGTATTTATTGATATCCAAGTAAACATTCATAGGCATGCAGTGCAGGAGTTGGTCTGTAGATTGGCTGTCTTAATTTTAATATCATTAAGCCGCTTTGTAAATGAAAGCTGAATGTGATCTTAGTATTCTTTTCTTGTATTTAATTTTGCTCAGTGATTCTCTTTTTTTTCCCTTTGAGTACCTTTATTATCATAGCACAAACTATTGATCAATTTCATTTCTGCCCTAAAAATATTCTGCAGCCTGTTGTTACTGGGGAGAATTAGTTGGGCTTAATTCTAAATTTCCAGTTGCCATCAATGGCAGCCACATTAAGTCACCGCCCAGGAGCAGAATGTGGTTCCAAGAATGGTTGTCCCCCATTTCCAATTCTAGGACTGGCCCTGAACAACCACCAATTTCTATGGCTGAGGACAGAGAGGAAAGTAAGTGCAGGAAGGTGGGATGAGGATGAAGAAGGATGAAACAACACATTCAGAAAGAAATGGAGTATGTGAAAAAGGTGAGGATGGAGAACAATAATGCAGGGAAATTGAATGAACAAAAACACTAGCAGCAAGAAGACACAATGGTGGCATGCAGCAGAGAAATTGTGCACATATCTAAGAAGACTTACTCAGGTAAAGAAGATTCATGTGAACTGGATGAGAAGATTGACAGAGATGTTAGCAAGAAGGCAACTAGGATGAGCGTGATAAGGAAAACTGCAAAGAGCGGCAATTTACTTTCTTCTCTGACACATACCATTAGGCTAAAGAGCAAAATTTTCTAAAATTAACATACACCCTTTGGCAGTAACTTTTCAGGGCAACCATTTTCAAAACATTTTTAAATTAAAGCTTGGAGTATTAGGAAGTGGGGTGAACAATTCCTGCAAAAGACCAAAAGTATCACAGGTTCCTTTCTCTCTACCATGAAAGAATGTAGTCCAGTGAAGGAAAACACTACACATATTTTAGTAAGACTTTATAAAGACTTCATTGTTACTAGACAACACATATATGTTTTCATTGTCTGTTTGACCATGCCTGTAGTTGGATGGGATGATATTTGTACTTCGTATCTTTTAGACATGACTGGGTTTCTGTAATAATTCCCCAAAAGCTGGGGGTGTCTTATACTTCGGAGCATCTTATACTCAGAAAAATACCGTAATTTAGAACATGGCCTAGTGTGCAAGTTCCATGTCAAGATATAAAATGTTAAGCTGCAACATTGCAATTATAATGGCTTTTGCTAAAATCTCGTAGGACAAGCATATACTTTCTCGGCCTCAATTAGCATTAAACTAATTAACACAGCTCTCTTATATACTTGTGTACAATAGCTCCATTATTTCTTGCCAGTCCCTGGTGTGATGTAAGAGTGATTGAGTAGCTAATTAGTCCATAATTGTATTTAAACATTATATACTTGTTCAAGCTGAGTACTCCTTCCAAAATAAAACTAAATGAAACTGAGCTAGACTGATATAAGAAATATACTCCCAGTATTAAAAAAATGAAAGTTGTCTGTAAAGTACTGATAAAATATTATTTTATTAAAAGTAGTGTAGGCTTATAGAACATGAAGTAATACAAATTACTTCACGTGATTTAAAATTTATTATATAAATATATGTTCCTTTAGCCTTCCTTAAAAAATCATCTCTGATTGTATTAACATATAAAAAAATAACACTTTAGGGAGTAGCCACATTTTCTTTTTTAGTTATATAGCTGTATCTTGTTAATAATATCTTGCTTTTACATTTGAAATCATATTTGCTTTTTTAAATTATTATTCTAGTAAACTTGCTTCTTTAGTTCATATCTGACAATTTTATATTATGCACTTTTTCATTCAATGAGGCTTAGAATGATACATGATTAATATGCAATATTAGAATTGGACATGATATATTCTTGATCTTATATCCACCACTTTCAAGAAAAATACCAAGAATCACCTGGAATTCCTGAACCAGAAACCAGAAAGAAATCAAAGAAATTGTTAACAAAGAATTTGAAAGGAGATTGCCAAAGACTAATAATAAATTATGGAAATTGCCTAGAAGAGGAAATCCAAGGCCAAGAGCTGTTAGAAATTACAATGGCATCTGTAAAGCATCAAAAATTAAAAGAGACAGGATCTCTGAACTCAGAAAGAGGTTCCAATCTTGAATTGGTATGTAAAAGAACAGCAGTAGACAAATGATAATTGGTTCAGAGAGCATCTAAGAAAGATAGAAAGTGTATGCTGAAATTCTGTATGGCAGAAGTATTAATATCTAAGCTACCTTAAATACTTTATACTAAAATATAAAGTTAGATCAGCACTCCAATTAGTGCCAAGTTAAAAAGCTACAGGAATAGATAGAATTTCTGCAGAAATGTGGCAAGCAACAGAAGAAGAATCTGTAAAGGTTCTAACTAAAATATACCAGCAAATCTGAGGAATAACATAATAGTCAGCTGGTTGGAAAAAATTAATCTATATACCAGTACCAAGTAAAGAATATCTGACAGAGAGCAACCTAGTTCACCCAAAGGAACTTTTTCCAAAAGGCAACTGGATTGTCTTGGTTTTTTTTCTTTGAAAAGTTTTTGCTTCTCATCTTAGAAGCTTCTTCAGTTCTTCGGAAGTCTCTCCACTTAAAGCCTTGAAATAATATGATGGTTGGTTTTATAGAGATAATCCAGTAGAAACTATTTCAAATTAAATCAACCTTCAGAAAGCCCCATACAGTTCTAATAGGCGAGTATAATATAGCATTCAAACATGTCATTAACTTTACCTTATGGTCTAAGGCAGTGTTTTTTAAACTTCACAACTTTAAGAGATCTGGATTTCAACTCCATACTGGCTAGGGAATTCTGTGAGTTGGAAGTCCACAACTATCCATGATGAAAATCCAGGCACCATAACTGAATTCCCGCTCCTCTTGTACATATACTGGTATTGATACATATTTAAAAAGGTGGTGTTTCTATCATGCTAATCTGTCCCATTATTCTGCCCAGGTGAAAATGGCCTCACCCAGGTTCCAGAGGCCCTCCGGAAGCTGGAAACAGGCCTTTTTCCGAACTTCCAGTACTACTGATAGACCCATTTTTCACCCTCCCCAGACTCCAGTGGCTTTCCTGGAGCCTCTGGGAGGGTGAAAAGAGCATCCCCCGGGGTTCCGGAGGCCCTCCAGAAGCTGGAAGCAGGCCCATTCCAGACTTCCGGTATGCCTATTTTTTGCCCTCCCAGAGCCTCTGCTTGGGCCCTGCGCTTACCTGGGATACAAAACGGGCCGCATGGAGACTCCTGGGAGGGAAGAGGCGAGGTGGGCAAGACCAGCCAGGAATGGGATTTGGGGGTTCACCAAACACAGGTTTGGGTGATCCTCCTTAGCAAGAGGATCACCTAAACCCGTGCGAACCTTCAGCACTCCACCCTGATTCTGCCCCATAGAATCAGTATGTAAAAAATGTCACTTGCAATAGAAGACCAGCCTTTTTTAAGAAGTTGCATCAAAATTCCTCCCCAAACAAATAGCAAATAAAATATGATAGGGGTAAGTCCATTCAGTTACACTAACACTTTTCACTGCAGAAGTTTCCATTTCTTTCCATTTAATATCTCTGGTCTCAATGCATTACAGTTCTCCACAGTGACTTTTTTGATGTTTCAATTAACAACCACTCATTCAGCAACAATTCAAAGTTATGATGGTGCTGAACAAATGGTATTTGTGACTGGTCCCCAAAGTTCTGGTCGACCTCTCTCCATCATGCTATCACAATTTGGGCTGCTGACAACTGGCTCACACAACAGTTGCAGTGTCCTGTGGTCACCTGATCATTGTTTGCAACCTTCCCTGCTGGCTTCCTACAAGCAAAGTCAATGGTCATAAGTCACTCCTGTAAGTCAGTTCCACTCTCACTGGTTTTTCTCCTGTGGAGCCGACTACAAAATATGAGCCAACTGTGCAACACTCCTGTGTCAGCAACAGTCCCCCTACCTTCTGTTGTGCCATGGCAATCATCTGGGTGCCTTTCCACATTTGGCAGCAGCCATCCCCCACATGATCATGCTCACATTGCACCTTCTGGCCAGCTTATGAGCAACTCAGTCTTGTCACTTCACCCATGATCCTCATTTAACAATAGCAATTGTGGGAATACACAAAATAGTATCTAATAGTATCCATTTTCTGTACGTGCAGGCTAGCGAAAGCTAGCTGAAACATCTACATGGAATGCAAAGGATTCCCTCCCCCATGCCTCCACGTACATCACTGCCAAAGATTAGTGTTTATCTGTGCCTAGTACTGCCATGCCTTATTGCTGCCTTTTTGCTATGTAACACTATGCAAATATGTAATATTCCCTCTTGCCTTCTGTCACTCCCCTTTTACGACACGGTTTTACGACATGGTAATAAAAGGGGACTCGGAGTCAACTCCGTGCTTTTTCATCCCGAGAAAATACTTGTTTGGTCTTTTCTCACCACTCGGCATAAGTCATGAGAAGCCCACCAGAAAGCAACAAGCAATAGGGACTGTCAGTATTGCCATCATTAAGCAATGCAGTCTTATGATGTCACGCATTATGAATGCATTGCTTAGCAATGGAAATTCCAGTCCCCATTAGTATTGTTAAATCAAGACTAACTGTAGATTTATTTCTGGAAAGTTTTCTCCTCATCATGCTCTCTTGCACCTTTAGTTCTGTTTTCCAGTTTTGTTTCTTTATTGGACAATTTTTCAGTTTCCTCTGACAATCTTTGGTTTAATCAGGAACCCTAGATTAATCTCTATTCTTCTCTATTCAAGTAGTTTTGAAGTTCAACTTTTTATTGTTTTCTTAAAGAATAAATCCCTTGGCTAAATGAGTGATCTTTCTTTTCAGGGCAATCATTAAAGAAGAAGGAACTATTTTAGATCCAGAAAACAAACATAAAATAATTGAATATTTCATTCTTTCTCATAAATTCCTCATGGATATGCTTTCTTTCATAAGATATATCAAACACTCATGTGTAAGTGCATGTTCAGTAACTGCAGTCTGCAAAATCCTCTCTGTGTTATTGTGTTAAATTATTACTGTGAATAATTTGTATGGTGTCAGGATATCAGCATGAAAATACATACATATTTAAAAGAAGGTACTCTGTAAATTTAAATCCTTTGAAGTATCCCTTTTCATCTTTTCTTCATATCACATATCATAACATAAATATGGGTGTCCTACATATCTTATTTTGGGCAGAAGGTAGAAAAGGAATTAAGTATTAAAACAATTTGAAATGTTTTAAGAATGAGTGATTTAACACAACAGATTCTACAATCATCAATTACTAATAAACTAACAAAATATTTTTCTCACATCATGCCTTTATGTGACAATTTGTGACAATGTGACAAACACAAACTTCATAGCACTTCCAGGATGAAGTCATTCCAATGCTATTTGTCATTGGGCATATCAAATTATCTTGAGTTCCACTGCTTTGTGCTTTGCTTCTAGGACAGAACATAAAGGGGCTCATAACAGAAATAGATTGAATCACTTCTCATTTATAGGAAGCCATTAAATTCAGTTTTCATATAACAACATTAATGTGCACATATACTACACTCAGTCACAAGCAGTCCTACACCAAGTGAATATACATTCAATTAATGCAGAGTATTGGAATTGACTTGAAGCAGCTGGAAAACTATTGATGCCAACAAGCAAGTAGTAGAATGAGAATCAAGGTTAAAAAAAGTAAGCTACACAGAATTTTGGGCAATATCAGAGATCTTTATTCCAATATAAACTCAAAATTATGTAAGCTCTTAAGTGACAATGTAGTCTCAAAACCATTGTTAGCCTTTAGATAAAAAGAAACAGTTCAAGATTATATCCTTGTGTGTGTAATTGATGAATGGTTCCACATTATATCTTCAGTCATCTCTACTGAAGCAAATCATATTAAGTCAATATGTCAATTCAAAGTGGGGGGTGGGGTTTCATACTCCTTGTTAGGAAAATTAAGTTCAGTATCTTCAGGAAAGTATCCAGCAATTTGATCCATTATTCAGAAAGAATTCTAGGGTGACTCTTTTAATAAGCTTTTAGGCAGGTCCAAAGGCCACATAATCTTCAGACAAGATCAACTGGCTCAAATCAGAATCAAAGATCTGGGAAATGAAAAAGAACATAGTATATCATAGTTAATATATTTTTCATTATGTTCATTGTGTAATTCCTATTTTAACAAGCCCAAGTTGTAAGTTCGAGTTCATGGTTTGTGCAATCAGTTAGCAAGTTACAGATGGAAATCCATTTGTGGTTAGCTACCTCTATGAAAGTAAGCAAAGAACATGATTTTATTGTCATGCACCAGCTTTACTTCTTTTTTATGGCTTAGTGCGGTGTCCAAATGAATTCTTAGACTAATTTGCAACCATAGATCGAGGCAAATACTGCAGAAACCCCATTACTTTGTAATTTTGTTTAGCAAAATCACTAAAATAATTTGATATGAGATTAAATGTTTGAACCAGTATGGGACAAAATAATATGGAAAACCTGACATTTATGTTCTACAGTTCTAACTGAATATCGCCTTCCATGAATATTAATATATTCTATGCTCAGTTCTATTATTAGCTTCTCAAATTGCAAATTACTTAAAAAATTGCAGCCAATGTAACCTTCATTTCTTCTCAGACAAAAACAAGCTAAATGATATGTTGAATATACAAAATTCAGCTTTATCATTTATTTCAAGATCAAGTATTGAACATCCCATATTGAACTGACACTTTGCCAGAATAAAAGTTTTAAAACTTTTCCTTCAAATTTTCCTATCTGGCAGTTTTCCCGATTTCCAGCACTATCTCCCTCATTAGGGAAAACACTGACAAACATTTGTTCCCTAATAAAACAAAGGGCAACAACTGAGAGGATTTACATTTAAAAATGATGCAGTGGACAAAACAATACTCTTAATCTTTCTCAGTATTGTGCTCCCAATCCATTTCCAGTAATCCTGAAGCTGTTTTCCATAGAATTAAAAAAAAATGATCCAACAATGGCGCTCTACCATCTCATCTTGTTGCACCCAGAACTGCTGAAGAAACAAGATTAAAGGGATCATGTAGAATTTAATAGTTCAGTCACCCATTTCATTTTGACCTTTATGAGAATAAAAACTATATGAATTATGATACCATTTATAAGACGAGCATTTTATAGACTAATTATTGTCACTGCAGTTGAGATTCTGTTGCTTGGCCACGGGCACGGGGCAATCCAAATTGGGCACGGGACAATTCATTTACAGTAGCTGGTGGCCCTGCCACCATAAAACAATTGCCTTAATCTCCTAGCTTTCAGCTAAGCATGCTATAAAGATTGTTTTATTTCTCCAAACCTTAAAACTCTGAGATAGTTAAAATGTTATGTGATCCTGTTAAATGATAACTTTAATTACTTTTAGATTTTTAGTTACAAGTAGTCCTAAACTTATGACCATAATTGGGAGTAGATTTGTTTTAAGTCACTGCAGTCATAAGTCAAGGTACCCCTGTAACCAGATTTGATTTTACTTTTTTTTTTGCTGGTATTGTTAGGATATATCACCATAGCTGTTCCATGAATCCATGGTTGTTAAGTGAGCATAGCATTTGTTAAGTGATGATTGTTAAGTCAAGAACTACCTCTATAAGCTAAATTATAAGGGCCTGCCCTATAAGTTATCAACAACAATAATTACAAATGTTTGGCCTTGAGAAGAGAAGACTATTGGCAGGTCCTGGACAGCATTTTCCTCAAATGTCTGAAATGAGCATCCGACAAAGGTTAAGGTTTATTTTCGGCCATTCCAGAGTATAGAACATAGAATAATGGATTTAAATTATTTCCTAATATTGGGGAAAACTTTAGGAAATATGAATATTAGGGGAGGGATCCACTAATAGTAAGAACAATTTGATAAAAGTGGAAACCATTAGTCAAAGAGATGAGCTTCTTTTCACTGGATATGTTAAAACAAAGGGGCCAAATTGCTATTTGCCAGGGAATCATATATTAATCATATATTAAGACTTTTGCAGAGTGTAAGATTGGATTTAAGGCATAAATGTCCTCTTTCAGCTCTGCGATTCAAAGAACTCTTTGACTCTTTAATGGAAATCACGTTGAAATTAGCACAAAAGTCATACTTTATACAAGTAAGTATTTTCATTTTTCACTTACCTATATTTTGACTTTATTTCTTAAAAAATAATAATTTGTCTGTTACTGGAAAGCAGCCCTTATGACTCTGTCATTAAGTGGCTGTGTTGGTCTGAAATTATCTCCTAAATTTCCATCGTAACCTTCTAGGAGCTCCGCTCCTTTAATATGATTCCTCAGTCCTCGAAACTCTTCTATCTAATAAAACAAGGAAATGGACATTTGACTCCCTTGATTAGTAGTTACACTGTTAAAAGTATACATTTTTTTAAATACTAGATATGTTTCCACTCTTTAACATAAATCCCACCATTTCAATTGTTATCACATACAAAGCTTTAAAACAACATGTAGCCAAGAATACATTTAAATTGAATTAAAATTAACTAAAAGAAATTAAAGAAAGTTTATCAGATACTCCCCATGCATTAATTCATTTCTCCTCTTCCCACATTAAAATTTACAATTTCTTATCATCTTTTGGAACATTCTGAGGAAGGTTTTTGAGGTATGGTGGACTTTACTGTATCAAACTCATCATTATTCCAAACAAAAATTGGATTAAAATAGAAATGAAAAAATCCATTATGAACTTGGCAATGTGCCAACATTTCAACTAGTTTCCATTCCTTTGTTTTATGACATGATTACAAAACTGAAATGAACCAACTACATCAAAGCCACCTAGCTACTCTAACTGAAGACTAAGCTTTGATAACCTATTCTTGCCTAATAGTAACATGAGCCTTGTATTTCACAAGGAGACAACTCCATTCTTGGAAAATCAAGACAAAATTGACCATTTAAAAACAGAAAAATACAGAGAGGGTTTATGAGAGAGTAAGCAAAACTAACACTTCCACAGACACTTCGCCTCAAGTTCCCCTTTTGGGTGAAGAGAGGCGGGATACAAATCAAATAAATAATAATAACAATAATAATAATAACAATAACAATATGCTTTTAAAATGAATCACTGAGACAATGTAAGCAAATGATTTCTTTATGGAATTTATTTTCAGTTTAATAGTTTTCCTTTATGTGGATGAAGTTTTTAAATCCAAGGAGTTGAAATGAAGGGAAAGGACTAAAATACATTTATTAAGCCAATGTTAGATATAGTATATTATTGAAATGTATCTTCTTTTCCAGCAGGATCTGTCATTCTGAATAAAGATTTAAGTTCTTTAAGATCAGATTTTTTAAATTTTGGAATGCAAATCTAATGGAACTCTAGTCAGAAATTATTCAGATTCATAATGGAGGGCTCCTGACTGTGCAGCCTGCAGTAGAGATGGAGAGTTACATTTCAAATAGGAAAAGGATATTAAAATATCAGAAATGCATGAAGATAGCTTCTTGAGTGTGTTTCAAAGTCTTTTATTTTTGGAACATGGGAGAGAAAAAGCAAATCAGAAAAAAGAAGAAAAATTATTCCAGAATTACTGTGTCATGCTAGTAAGAATGAACAAAATGATTTTCTTCCCTCCTTACAGAGGTCATAAAAAGGGCCATAAACACAGGAGAGAGAGAAAAAAATTCTTTGGCCAAACAGAAATTGTCCCACTTCTCACCAAAAAGACATTACTGAATATAATCAACTGATCTATAAACAAAAAACAAAGGAAATATTTGCCCTTATTGTTAATCTCTGTAAACAGTTTATTTTAACTAAGTACCATTGTTAGAAATGACCTTATGTAAAACAGATTTCTTGCTAGAAAAAGCAGAATACTCTAAAGTTAATAGTATCGATGGTGATGGTTGTAGTAGTAGTAGCTGCAGGATGAATGAGTGAAGACAAGAGCAATGAATATATATGTGTGTGTGTGTGTTTCTGAAGTTTTCGTGGGTGTTTGTATGTAAGTCTTTGGTTATTCGGGTTTTCTCCCGCGTAAAATTGGAAGAATCTTGGCTTCATATATATATATATATATATATATATAAAATTCTGGTGACTACATGGACAAATAATTGCAGAAGATCTCAACTATCTTCAGCAATAATTTTGTAGGTCTTCCAAGACAGCCCTGTAATATCTTTGATCCCATCCATCTAACTTACCTGTTATCTTTACCACCTTCAATGCTGTCCCATTCTTGTAGGGTTTTGTTTTGCTTTTTTTTGCCTAGTGTACTACCTAAGTACATCACATATCCCAAATAGTCAGGCTTTATTTTGTGAAAAATCAATGAGTTCTTCTTGTACCTATGATAAGTAGTTATCTACATATTCATAATTCTCAATAATATTGTTCTTTTGTCTTCTTTTTTAATGTCCAGCTATCACAGCCATTTATTGCTACTTTGAAATCTATTGCTTTACTGTAACTATTCTGATCTTTCTGATCACAACAATATTCTTATCCTTCAGGACCTTTTCCCTAGAATTAACCCCCTCCTCCACTTTTATCTATTTTTTAGGAGAGGAAAACTAAACCATCTTTGCCATGCTTGTTGACATCACTGTTGCCTTCCTAATCTGTAACATTATCCCAGATTTTTCACTTTTCTTTTATGTTCCTAATGAGATCTTTTAAATGTCTTCTTTATTTTAAGTGAGGAAAGTGCTTCTGTCTGCATATCTTAATTGTTTTAATGTGTATAGAACTCTGTAGTATAAAGTATATATTAATCAGTATTTTCTATTTTGTGACAAGAAGTCTGGAATATCTGTACACATAATTTAATGCATCAAAACTTTACCTAGGACATATTTTGTTAAAAATAAAAAGCCTGAGGTTAGTGACTGAGTATGCTTGGTAATGAATTATTCCCTTACAATCTATTAGATATTCATTGTGTATAGAAACTACTAGTTTCTCTAGCATAGAGTATGATGGGTCACTTATGATAAGTAAGAAAATCCTGAAGCCAAATATGTACATAAAACTTTGATACTGGATTACTCTTTATCTATGGAGATTCTCAGTCATGGTTGTCCCAAAGGTGCTTTTTCAAAAGCAACTGGACTTGTTTTTCCTTGAATATGTTTTGCTTCTCATCCAAGAAGCTTCTTCAGTTCTGACAGAACTTCTGCACTTCTGACAGTCCAAACTGAAGAAGCCTCTTAGATGAGAAGAAAGTCCAGTTGCCTTTTGAAAAAACACCTTTTTTGCTTTAAAATATGCTGATTCAGTACACTTTGGCATGTATGGGTTGTAGGCAGACTGTAGCAGATTTCTATCTGTAGCCAGTGGTGGGATTCAAATAATTTAAAAATGGGTTCGCCCAGGTTCAGATTGGCTGTCGTGGGAGGTGTGGCCCAACCTGAGCTTGGGCAAACTGGTTGTTAAATTACCCCCCACCAGTCCACTATCAAAGTGGATCCTGGGCTTTGCAATGAAGAAACGGGCAACAGAGCGGCTGGCAGGAGGAAAGGAGGAGCAGGGAGAAGAAAGAGGAAATGTAGTGTTCTCTTTCCCTCGCGCCAGCCGCTACGTTGCCCGTTTCTCCCTTGCAGTGCAGCACTC
>JANHGC010007033.1:37630-48278 GCA_027560395.1 Boaedon fuliginosus
TAGTTTTTGCTCTGTGTAAAGAAATAAAAATATACTGAGTTTTTCTTTTTAAACCTGAACATATTTCTTATGCTTCTGCTCTGTTACATCATCTTAATTTGATGATAACAACCTTTACCTATATAAAATGTATGTTGTGTGCATATTTATAACATTATTCTATAATATCTTAATTGCAAGCATGTACATCTGTGTAATTAGAAAAAACTATTCCACACTGAGTTTGAACAGGGTTTTAAAAAATCAGCTGGTTTCATTGAAGGTTCTTCTATTACTCCAGCTGTATGGTCCTTTGTTAGAGCTCCTGACTTGACAAACTGAATGAATTGAATCGAATGAAACTGAATGAATAAATAAATGTTGACAGGGACATGAAGAATATAAGGTTCCAAGGAAGGAGTTAAAGGGAATGCTAATAAGTCAAGTTCAGCTAGCTAATATGAGACACTAAGAAGGGGAAAAGAACAAATAAAAGTTAATATTTATGGTATCCGAAGAAGCAAAAATGAAGATTAGTGAACAACTATAGGCTATTAAGACCCACAATGCTTGTGGCATAGTTGTCTTCCTGCCTGAAAATAGTATTTGCAGCAAAACCAAGTTCACAGCAGTCCTTGAAGAAAAATCAATGATTCAGGATAGCAAATGGCCATACTTTGAATGATAAGATGATGTATCAATTCAAGAAAATGAATCCCACACTACAGAAACACATAATAGGAGAAACTCTCAATAAAGTGGGGAAGAGAAAAAGGGCAGTGGATTAGAGTAACAACCTAGCCAAGACAGAAAAGGCATTCTACACTGCTGTAACAAAAAAAAGGTTTTAGATCCTTGAAGATCTATTGCCGACTATTCAAGGGAAAAAACAGATCTGTCAGAATCAGAGACAGCATCAGATAAAACTTTGCTCTGTAAAAGACAAAGAGAAACTGATAATTCACTGTTATAAAGAGCTTAAACAAATGCTGATGAATTGTAGTGTATGCCAGGAATAAAGATCAGGTATATGACAGAACAGCTTCTAAGAGTTATCAGAAAAATGGGAAGATAGAGGGGACTAAAAATATACCTCTTCTGGATCTGTGTAGATAAACGATGCTCCATAGAAATATATAATAGTAACAGAACAGACATTAGAATAAATGGAATGCTTGGGGAATAGTGAAGTCCTTGGTGCTGAGTTTGGATTTATTATTTTTATTATACTTAATTAATAAATATTTATATATATTTAAAAAACAAAGGTGATGGATGTAGAGTAGCAGAATAAAATGACAGAAGAGCACAATCCAACTGAGAATAAAACCTCTATATTACAAAAGACAATTTGACTATGGAACCAATTACACAGAATAGTGATCGCTTCCCTTTGGTTGGATGGGTTCAGAAGTTAAGTTTCTATCTTTTCAGATTAAAGGGTGCAGTTTCTGGGAAGGGAAATGAGAGAACATTCAAAACTCCATCAGATTATTGCACAAAATTAAGGTTGTTCTCAAAAACATAATTTTGGATATTAAAAAATGCAAAATATAAACCCATTTGGAAGCTGATTTAAAGTGCATTAACTGGGCAGGAAACAATTGCATGAGTTAAACAACCTTCACCAACATCTTGCACATTTGCTGGGCTCAGTTTATTTGAATTTTGTTTATTTTGGCCGTAAGAATAAAACACTAGAACCATGTAACTAATTGAGCTGCAAATACATCCAAGTGATTATAGGGTAGAAGCAGCTCTAAAATGTGGACAGCATTTCATTCCTAACAACGAAAGTTTCATTCTGAGTCCAAGCCACAATATGAAAATGATTGAAACTGGAGAGGCCAACATATAAATAGGAACCATTGATTAGTATTATTGTTTTTATTAACCAACATAAAATGCCGCCTCGAGTTCCCCATCTGGGTTAAGAGAGGCGGGATATGAATCGAATAAAATAAATGAATAAATAAATAAATCTAATTGTGCTGTTTTGACTCAAGCCTTAGAAAAAAGCTATTCAAATATCTACAAGTCTTAAATATCCCACAGGCATATACAACTGCATATGCTCACGCAGAACTCCAGCAGGTATGACTGTGAATTATCATTTGCTTGAAGGGCTATGCAGTTCCCCATTAAAATATACAGAGCCATAAGAAGAGAGAGGAGGGGTGTTGAAGTTGCTTGTTAATAATTGGCACCTAGACAGCAGACTGCACAGAATTTCCTTCAGTTGATCAAAGATTTCTGTAAAAATCCACTCATTGAAGAGTACTTAAAATTTCCCCAGTACCATTAAAAAAATGTTCCTTCTGAACAAAAGTTAATGATGTGAAGGAGGCCATGGGAAAATGGGAATTAACCCTTTTGTTCTAGCAGCAGACAATACCCCTGCTAAAGAACAGGCACAGTTCTGCTGCATCAATTCATATAAATAAAACGAGATACAAAATCACTGTGCTGTTATTATCTTTTGTTGCTGTTGATAGAGGTGATACTTCATTTCCTCTATTTTGGAGCTGTGCAAGTGGTTTTTGGTGGAACTACTGACTTAATATATTGACGGAAATGGAAATATGCACCTCATCCTAGAAAGTACATTGTTATTGGTATCTAGTTGCTTGTAATTATATAACATATACTTATACATGTGTGTATTTGGCATGAAATGAATATGGCACTCACCCAATTGGTTCTTAATCATAGGATATGCACAACTTAAGGATCAAGTGAAGAGTTATTTTCAGTTAAAGTAAAATACCTACTCCTCCTGCCAAAAAAAGATTACATTGAACCGAGAATGGGATGGAGTAATACGTTAAAAAGATTTATTTAACAATTTAATTTAACTTTCTGAGTAATTCCAAGGTTAGATCTGAAGAAATTGGATAACAGCTTCCAAAGCAATTATAGAGTCCTTTAGGAGACCAAATTTTCATTATTTTTAGCAGTCCTCCCTGCACTAGAGCCATATATCTTTCCAATCAAATGCTCCAGAAACCATCATAGCTTTGAACCATAATTAAGTGAATGTCCATAAATCAAGGACCACCTGTATCCTGTTAACTTGGAAGTTCACACCAGTTCCAGAAATGATATGGTCCATGATCCCTTCACTCTTTCAAACTTATCCTATATTTCTCTTCTAAGAAATATAAACCCAAAACCCAAAAACTACTTTAAGAAATCCTTTTGGGGTCCCAGAAAATCCCCATAATGAAACTGCTTCTGAAAAATGGAAGTTTAATTTTTTGGCAGAAGAAAGAAAGAAATTGGATAATTCGAAAACATAATAAACCTTTCTTGAATAAAGGTCCCAACCTATCACAACCTCAGTAATTCCATCCCAGTTTATCTGCATAGTATCTAAAGTTATTTATTATCCCACCTTTATTATTTTATCAATAATTCACGATGGCAAGCATACCTAATACTCGCTTTTCGTTCTATTTTCCCTACAACAACGAGATGGGCTGGGCTGAGAGAGAATGAATGGCTCAAAGTCATGCAAGCAGGCTTACATGCCTAAGGTGGGACTACACCTCACAGTCTTCCAGTTTTCAGCCTTGTGCTTTACCTAGTCTATCATGAACCATCAAAACTCAAACCTGGCACTCTGCCTCAGCCCAACAACCACAAGATTGTTGATGTGAGGGAAAATGGAAGTAAGTTTTATTAATTCTTAATTTTATTTATGTATGTAAACAACTCTGAGATTCTGGACAAAATACAGGATATAAGTCTAACAGAAAAATGAATACAATATTTATCTGGAGTGGGAAAAGGGATGCATTATGGCAACTATGCATGGGCCACACAAATCAAAATAACCACAAAATAGCATCAAAGAAATACAGAAAAGTCTAACTTTTTGTTTCCACCTAGTATTTGAGTGAGGGGAAGAAAACATCATTATTTCCAAAGGCTAACAGTGGAAGTTACAAAATCTACCACAAAAGGAAAACCATAATGTTTTTTTTTTTTAAATACAGCCCTTTCTACTCTACCGGCATAAACTGTGAAAACTGCCACCTTGCTCAGTCTTTAGACCTCTGCCAGGATTGGCTATATCCTGATAGATGCATGGTAAATGTCAAATTGAAGAAGACCACAACTGTAGGTAGAACACAACTGTAGGTATGCAGGCTTCCTCCACAGGGATACTAACCAAGATTCTGGTCCTCATGAGATATGGTCAACACACACATCAATATTTTTGAAACAAATGTATAATTAGTGTCACTCAGAAGTCCTTCATACATTTGTTCCAAAAGCTTGAAGAGGAATTATTAGTTCAGTTCACCACAGTTCAACTTTTGTAAGTTCAGTTTATTCACTTGTAAAACACAAACTTAAGTGGCATCTGCAGCTTTAATGAAAGGATTTCGTATTGCCAAAAGACATAGAGTATCACTGACATAATGACAGCCTGCTTTTGTTTCTGTAATAGCTGTTGAATGGAGGAATTGACACTCATAGTTTCACCCATCACGGCAGTATGGCAATGAAACTGCAATTAAGAGACAATAAATGATCATGGCAAAGAGAAGGAAAATTACCTGCACAAATAAGGCAATAATGGCTATGCCATTCTTCTTTCCGACTGCCTCATCAATACTATGATACATGGTAGTGTTCCAGTGGATCAGATGGAGCTGGAGAGAGAGAGAGAGAGAGAGAGACAGACAGACAGACAGACAGACAGACAGACAGACAGAAAAAGAGAGGAGGGGGAGAGAGACACAGAGATTACTTGTAGCAAAAAGACACTGCATGGATAAGAAATTTCATAGCAGTTGCTGATTAGAAGCCCTTGCAAAGATCGTTTTCACATAGTCATATCATAGGGGAGATGGTCAGCATAAAAAAATTAAGGAATAAATAAAACATAAACTGTTTTTGAAATGCTTCTATTTTCTCTTTTCACACACCTGAAATCATTTAACATTTTAATGAAAACAATTAACAAAAATTGTAAAGCATTGCCAAACACCCTAAGAACAAGTGAACTACAATTAAAACCACAACCTACCAGTAGCAGCTGTAGCACACTTAGCATAATAAAGGCATTTATTAATGGTTTCACAGCGTAGCTGAGAGAAACCTATTGGGATACCAGGTAGAGTTTCCAGAAGAACACATTCCAATTTGATGGGGCGCCAGACAGAAATGGTCTTTTCCAGGAGTCACTACCCGATTCTTCCAATAAGATTAATATTTAGATAGATTCAAATGCTGTTATTCAGAGTTCAAATTACTATTTAAAAGTAGACATTAAAAAATATTTTATTGATTACATTTATTCAATGTTGATGCAGCCGGACCCCAACTGAGTATAGGCAGCTCATAAAAATGAAAAGCAACAAAAACAATCAAGTAGAAATTACAGAAAGAAAATACAAAATAAGGAAAAAAATTGCAACAATAAACAAACAAACCTATACAATTATTCCAAGATAGCAATCCAGGCAACGTATCAAAAGCATCACACCCAGGGAAGCCCCATCTGCCCTACTCCAAAGCCTGAGACAACATCATTAGGATGGGAGTTTGATGTGGATATTCAGAGGGATATCATTCCAAAATGGGTTAAGAAGAGAAATGAATAGCTAGTCCTGCTGTTATGTCTAATATTCCCTCACTTTATCTTCAGTTATTTGTAATTTTAACATATGCATATACCCCTGAGAAATTTAAACCATTTACAGTATGCTAACTGGTAATGGTAAAGGAGTGTCTGCAGATTTTATTCCGCTAGTCATTGCTAACTATAGGGAGTTGTGCTCATCTCCATTTCAAGGCCATTGAGCCAGCACCATGTGAAGAGGTTTCTGCAGGTATGTGGCCAACATGACATCATGGAGCACTGTTACCTTCCCACTGAAGTACTGCCTATTTATCTACTCGCATTTGCATGCTTTCAAAACGCTAGGTTGGCAGGAGCTCCAGAAAGAACGGGGGCTCACCCATCGCACGGCTCTCAGATCTCAAACTTGGGATGTTGGTTTCCAACTGACGAGCCTGGCATCTTAACTGCTAAGCCACCACACTGCCCCATCTGCTAATTATCAAAACCTTTTTAGATAATTTGAAAATCAAGTTAGCATAAGTAATAAAGTAATAATATTAAAATAATTTTAATCAAATATTCTAAATATTCTAAATCCATATTCTAAAGGCAAAAATGAACTGCACAGCCTTTCAAAATTGGATGTTTAATTCAAAAATTTTCACTATTATCTAGCTCACGGGTGTCAAATCTGCAGTGTCACATTGCCATCACATGACATTTCATGGTTTTTTCCCGTTTGTGGAGCTGGGGTGGGCGTGGCCTGTGTGCGACGCATCTGGCTCACGGGCAGCCAGTTTGACACCCATGAATTCTAGCTGGATATTGGACAGTGAGCATTATTAAATCATATTCATTGTACAATTTCTTATAGTATCAATATATTTTTAGAACAAAAAGAGAAATATTCATATTATCCAATATAAAACGTAACAGAATGTACTTATTACTCAACTTGGCATTCAGAATATGTTAATGTGATTGGTGAGTTTAAAAAATCAAAATATATTATTTGACTTTGTTCTTTTCAAGTATTTGTCAGTTTTAAAACTATAGATATCTTTCCTTTCTCTCAATGCTAAATGATTCATTTAAATGCCAAATCATGTGTTGACATTTCAGTCTCTATTTCTTTTTAGTATTATGCTAGCAAAAAACCCTCCTGCAATCATCATGTCTGTTTTAAACATATTTTTAATTAGCAGTTATCATTGTCCCCACTAGAGGGCACTTGTGCACTCTATCACATTAAATAAAAATGAAAACAAAACAAAAAATAGTTAAAAATGAGAACCTCATTTTTAATAAAAGGGAAATTTCATGTATTTATTTTTAAAAGAGCTATCTAAAACTGAGACAAGAATTACAATGTATTTTTAAAACAACTTTCATAAGTAATTTGTTAGGTTGTTTGTGACTGATGGTACCTGATCACTCCAAATATACTTTACTAGATTCATTGTCCTACAAAAACCATGATGAAGTATGGCTTTTCCGTTATATTTTTGGAAATTTACTCCTCAAAACAAGACGCGTCCAGGAAAAAAATAAGTACCTTCTGATTGCAGTCCGTGTTCTAACTAAAGTCATGGACTACAGTAGATTCATCTATGGCATTATATGATTAAAACACAACCTGGTAAACCTCCTAAATAGTTTTTCTCCTGCAATCATCTTTTTATTTATTTTTATGTATACTATTTTAAGTGTTTTAATTGTGATCTCGTTTAAAGTGTTAGTTGTACACTGCCCAGAATCACATCTAGTGAAAATGCATGGCCGTAAAAATTTGCTAAATAAAAAAAATTAAGCCCTGTTATTTCTGAAATACATACTAATTACAGATATTTCAAGTAATTGCCTTGGGATAAACCAGCATTATCTTCTTAATGCTTCTTATTAGAGATTAATACAGTACTGTTTCATAGTTTAAGTAGCATAACTCACTTGAATTATTTACATTCATATTTAACTTTGTTCTGTATACTTAATGTTTCTTAATAGAGAAAAAGATGTAATTATCAGTTATTTAGCCACCTAATATGAAAATAATTTTGTTTGAAATATATACTTACCGGTATATAAAACTCTGATTCAATGCAAGCATATAGATGGGTAGTAAGTGAAACCAAGTGAATATGTATGTCTCACTGATCTGAGAAGTACATATTCTTTCAAAGAACAAACTCATATTCCAAGAACGAAACACATATTGCCATTATGTTTCACTCAATCATGCATCATTCACACTGTTAAAACAAACCAAAGGCAAAAGGAAAGCAACCTACAGGCTGCGTATAAATTGTTTAATATTAAGATTTTGATGTATGATCATTAGGTTACTAGGAAACAAAAACACACATAGAAAGCCCTGTAGTTATTATACTCATTGATGATTATATTTTGATGAATACACAACGCTTTATATCACATCATAATCATATTCGAGAGAAAGAGATATGTAGGCACTTGTGCCTGGATTCATCTTGAGAAACATTAATTTGGAAGAAAATAAATGGTCCATTTCCCTACAAAAATTATTTTTTCTTTTTTTAATTTAATTTTTTTATTATTACTTTTACACATCATCTCATTGCATGAACAAAGTTGTCTCCAGGCATCTCTTACATCTTAATCCAATTCATCACTATATTCTATCACATTTTTCATACATCTTTCCTTCTTATTTTAATTTCTTTTAACAAAAATCAACTTAATTCATCATTTTATATAATTGACATTAATCTCTCCCTGATTACCATAAAACAAGTTAATTTCCTTCATATCAAATACCTATTAATAATAATACCTATTGTTAATAATAATTAATAATTGTTTCCTCATTTAGTCACATTTTTTACTTTGAATCATCTTTAAAATCAATATTAATAATCTCTTTTGTATAATCTGTTTTTCCATCTAATCTATTCCATATTAAATATAGCAATTCCCATTAAATCTAGTATCAACCTCTATTCTTAATTTTAAAATTATTCACCTTTACATTTCTGTATATCTCTCAATCTTTATATATTTCATCTTATATTCTTAGATCCTAATTTTCGATTCATTCATTCAATTTTCCATTTTAAATTTCATTTTATACATCTTTTAACAAAATACCAATTCATAAGAGAAAAATAAAAAGAAACATATTACAATCATCTGAAATTTTACTCTATGTTTTTAACAAAATGCCAATTCATGAAAAGGGAAAAAAGTGCATAGTACGATTATCCAAAATTCTACTAATCTGTAATTTATAATTTAAAACATTCCCAAATCATTCTATTTTTCTGTATATATATCCTCTTATCTTCTTAATTCACTCTATTCTTAATTAAGTCAGCTCTTCAAAATCATAAAGTAAATACCCTTATTTTACTTAAAAATACCTAATACATGTCTAGATTCTATTAGTCTAATCCAGTTATAAATGTTTCTATAAACATTTATTGCCATAGTATTTCCCTTTCTAACCTAATTTTAATCTTATTTACCATCATATCATATCATGTATATTTTAAATTACCAACTCTCTTCAACCATAATCTATTTTCCTTTTTAAAACCCTCAATGTCCATGTTCAAAATCTTCTCATTTTCTTCTCATCATCCTCTCGTTGTTTTCTTGGCTGGCTTTATTGGTTAGGGAAAAAAATATTTGTTTTTTCAGGAATGTTCAAGCAGGCAAAGATAAAAAGTCAGGTGATCCAGCAGGAAAGCCTACATACAGCAGAAAATATATCCAAGTAATGTTCTGAATAAATTACGAGGATTCCAGGTATCAAATACAATAGCTAACAGCGAATGTGTTACCTGAAATAAATATTGTACAGATGCACATAAGATGTTCAATAAATGTGAGATTATGTAAATTTGGAGGAAAATATTTAACCTTTGTCTAGCAAGCAGGCAGCAAATTATTATTTTTTCAATGCGTTTTAAAAAGGGCTCAAAGAGGGCTGACAGCCTATGGGCATTGATATGCCTAAAATCCTAGAATAACTTAAGATACTTTGTATTTTATCCAAGCAATATATTTTACATCTAAATAAAATAGCTCAGTGAGTGACAGTCCTTTTTATAGATACTCAAAAATACAGATGTAGGTTTATTTGTCTTTGGAAGTTAGTTTTCTCATACAAACTAAAGAACAAAGTTAGAAAACACTATGTTTACAAGAACATTTTTACAATTTACTGTTTTTCGCCTATGTTTCCAAAGAATGAAAATTCATCAAACAAAAAAATTATATTAAGTCCTGGGGCCAGACTTTCTAGCTTGTTACCAGCAGACATAGGGAGAAATACGCAGGAAATGCTATAATGGGTCACATGCTTGAACCTAGACATCCAGTTATACAAAGTCAAGATTGCCATGTAACCTCTTCTTCCTCTAAAGGTGCCTTACTGACCACACCTTCTAAAGAACAGGGACAGACACAATGCCTTTCTCATTTCCTTCTGACACTCAAAAAGCAGCCTGAGCTGTGACAAATCTACATGCAGCAATGCACCAGTGACAAAATCACAGCTTGTTTCCTCTTGCAACACTTCTGAAAAGCGGCTTAAGATTGGGAGGAAATCATCTATACAAGTGAGACAAAAAGAACACTCAGGGACATGACATTTCTGCAGGTCTTTCAAATCTATGGATTTCCCGTGGTTCAGAGGACTGTTATGACTGGAACTAATGGTGAAATCTGCTTCACAAATTTTCCAAACTCTTCATCCCCTGAAGTGTTTTTTCTTCAAATTCAATTCAAAGTACTTAAATATTTCCTACACATTTCTCTTGAGGTATTGCAATTTTATTACTTGATTGCAAGAATATGGCATGACTTGAATGGGGACATGCAAAAAAGGGACAAATCTAACTCTTCCCTCCAGGCCCATTGTTTATTAGAAAGTAAGGCAAACAATAAATTAATATTATTATTCCTGCATTATTCCTGCATGAAAAAATATGTAATGTAAACATCTGCTACCACATGCCTCCCAGCGCCCAGTGAGATTGCACAGGGAGGGCCTGCTCCGGGTACCGTCAGCGAAACAATGTCGGCTGGCGGGGCCGCGGGCGCGGGCCTTCTCTG
>JANHGC010007033.1:71094-82656 GCA_027560395.1 Boaedon fuliginosus
CAGCATTTTTACCCCCTCTTCCTTCTAAAAATGCTATAATGTCCTTCTACTTCTCTTTGAAGAAAACTTTATCTTGAAGGCTCCCTAGATCAAATTTGATTTAAAGATAAAGAATTATAGCAAGAGGGAGCAGAGACCCTGTAATTGGCACACTTTTCAAATAAACCATTCCCACTCCTTTCATCTTGCTTTTATGTTTTCCGACTTTCCCAGCTCCCTTTTAACAAAGTGGAGAGAAGTAATTCAGCCATGTTTGTTTCTTTTCACAAGCATTTAATCACATACTACCCCAATTTTTGAAACTGTCCTACTAATTTATCTATTCATTTGAGGACACTGTACAACAGATAATTATAAAACAAAACAACAATAAAAGTCATTAACACTTCATCATCTACTTTTCTTGGATTTGGGAAGGAAGAAGCTACCCTTGAAATATAATTTTGAATGCTTCACTTCATTTTCCTTGTCAAATATAACTCCCTTGGGGTTTGGTACATTGATTTTCAGATCTATACTCCTTGGTGCATCATTCAATCTGTCACTCACTGCAAGTCATTCATATTCTCAGTAAACAACATAATATCATCTGCCTACAAAAGTATTCTGCTAAGGCACACCTAGCAAACTAATCCCCCTGTAGTCTCTGCATCTTTACGTGGAGAGTAACAGTGTCCTTCCAATCACCAGATATAGATGCATTCTTCAGACATATTTTAAATAAACTGTACAGTCACTCCATAAGCAAACCATATTCATATTTTAATATCTCTAGTTATTCCATTTATACCTGCTACTTTACCATTTTTCAACAATCTTAAATCATTGTCATATATCAACTTCTGCAGTATTTGTTTCAATTTATCTATTTAACATAGCAATAGCATTTCTTTACAAATCTCTATAAAGAATTATGGTTACCACTTCCTCATTTTAGTTTCATATAAATCGTTTCATCACTTTTCTGTTTAATTCCATTGATTCTGCTTATTTAACATTCTTCACCCATTTCTAAAACAATTGTTTATTTCCCTAGTTATTTGAATTAAATTAATTAAAAGATTTAAAAGATGCATATAAATTAAGAGATTTTGCAGATGATTTGATGTTCTCATCTTTAAAAGAATTGATGTATAAATGGAAAAATAAAAAAAAATAGATTTATTAGCAAATTTTAAGATTAATAGACAGAAGAAGACAAAAGATGACAAAAAAGTGCTATTGCTATCAAACAGAATTGCTAAAAAATGTTTTAATATTGAGAAGTACGGTAGATACAATATTTTATTATGATGATGTACATGAATTGTATGCTATTTCAAAATAATTATGTTAAGATGTACAATGAGTTTAAAAAAAGACATGTTAAGATGGAAGAAACTACAACTGTCATTGCTCAGGAGAATTTCTTTGATAAAAATTAATATCTTATCCAGGATGTTTTTCTTTCAGACGATACTTGTTTTGACAATCAATGCATCATTTAAACAGTAGCAGAAGGATATATCGAAATTTGTGGTGGGAAAAAAAACGCAAATTAAATATAAGGTACTATAAAATGGGGAAAAAAGAGGAAGATTGGGTTTACCTGATTTGCTATTGTATTTTGCAGTTTGATGGTTGGTTTGGAGGAAGGAGTGGGTGTTGCTGAGAAACAGAAGACTTTTGGAATTAGAAGAACAAGACTTTAGATTTAGTTGGCATGGATATTTGGGATACACCAAAACTAAGGTTAATGTGGGTTTTAAAAGTCATTAAGGCAGATGTGCCATATGGACAACATTGAATAGATACAAATCCAGGATATACTTGAAAACACCTCTCAGCAATAAGAAGTATTTTAAAAACATGAAACAATAAGTAAACTGCAGCAAGTAATTTATTGCCAGAATGTATATATGAAAAACAGAAGTCTGGTGGTGGTGGTGGTGGTGTGTGTGTGTGTGTGTGTGTGTGTGTGTGTGTGCTCTATACAAATCCACACCCCTGCGCCAATCTCGCCCAAATTGCACTGGGGGGTTCATAGGCTTCTTTGCCCCCTATTTCCCCCTCAAAAAAGTGTGGCAAAGGGGATCTCCCGGCACCATCAGCAAAAACAGCATGAAAAACTGCTACTGAGCATGTGCGGAACAGCCCTTTTTTTAAAATGCCACTTTTTTCAAACAGAGCTTAGCTGAGGCAAGTGGGGGAGGGGGGAGGATGAGCACTCTGCAACGCACCAATTCACCCTGCTTGCACCCCAGAAAGCCTGGAGAACATCTCTGAGGCAGGTTTTAAAACTCCACTTTTTTCAAACAGACCTTAGCTGAGGCAAGTACTCTGCAAGACTCCAATTCAGCCCCAAAGGGACTTCAGCTGTTTGCATTATTCTGTGGCACAAATATACTTTCTTTAAAAAAAAAAAAACAAGCAAGGCTGGGTCATTAGCTAGTAATATATAAAAATGGAGCCAACTCTTAATTGTTAACCTGTTTGTGTTATTGTTGTATGTATAACCTTATGTTAATTGTTATTCTTAACAAGTTAGGTTAGTCACATATTAAACGAATGAAAGCAAAATTATTCAGAGACAGAATAAAAACCTGGATGGGTTTTTCCTAAGTGGATGATGGAACAAATTAAAATGATCAGCTGATTCTATTTTGTAGAATGTTGTGGAAGGGGCAATAAGAAGAGGGAGTAGAAGTTTTAAAGTACCTGTGTACGTTACATGATGTTTGAGAAATTATTGCCAAAGATGATTTAGAAGATTTTGAAAGGGTAAATATTTGCTATTCACTAAAACAGTTATTTCTATCCCCTAGTCATCAGGAGCTGGAAACATAATGACCTGTTCTTTGAAAGCCCCATTAAAGTCCTTTAAACTTTAAGGAAATTTCTTAAGGAAGCTAGAAAAAGATGTAGCTGCTTTAAGCAGTTACCAACAAGTGCTGCATAAACACCCTCCATATATTGTAGCTCCTATTCCAACTTGAATCCAGAGAGCTAAATAGCCTGTTCTATATTTTTTCTCTGCAATTCAAGACATTTAATTCAATTCCAACATGTACACAGATGGAAGTTGTTTCATATTGTTCCAAATTTATATGCAGTTTAACATATTTATTTGTAGGCATGTTAACTTTCATATATTCAGTATCGGTGAAGATGCAAAGCATGGCATAGTTTTGAAGTTGTCCAAATACATTCTATAATTATATTTGATTTATAGTAGCGATCACATTTGTTATCCTAACATTTGTTCAATACTCATTTTATTTGACTGTTAAATAAGTTCCCTCTCTGTTGCGTCTTACATATTATTTATATCTTATACTGAAGGGATTAAAATTAATAAATTAAAAACCTTAGTCAAATTGCAATGGCTAATATATTTTTTCAGTTGCCCTATTAAACATGCCTTTTTTTTTCCTGAAGTCAATGAGTGACATAGAATGGAAATTCTTTCTGGTTGTGCATGGGCCATTTTCTAGACTATCTAATCATGTAGGGAATGTCAGATATCCTATAAACAAACCAACAATCCTTATTAAAATGGTCAGCCAAACTGACAAAGGTCATTCTCAAAGGCCTTGTAAAGTTAGTGCAGCAGCAGCTCCTTCTAAGCCAGCTGCCAGCAAAGGACTTGCAAAGAATATTATATTTGTATGTTTTATTTTCTAATATTCTTTGCTGGACAATGGATTTAATGAAAGATGGAAGTTAGTATAGTATTAAAAGCAAAATGTTTTCTTGCAGATGTTTCACTCCCAAATTAGGTAAGATCATCAAGGAATATTTTTTTGTATAATGATAGGGATTTTGAGACTTATCTTTCCAGATTGGGCGTGACTTGGACATAGCATTATTATGAACCAGAATCACAATTCTTGCTAAGAATTTAAAGAGGAATCCCTTTTCTCAATTTCTGTATAATGATAGGCATCATTTTAGTTCCAGATTACCGAAATATAAACTAGGAATCTTGCCAAGAATATGGTAAATAAGCCTTTGAGAAAGAGTGTGACTTCTCTGCCCACTTTCTTGGAATTCTCACTTCTCCTATCTTTTGGGGAAGAACGTATCTACCCTTTCTTCTTTCGTTCCTCAATCTTCTCGCCATCTCTTTTCTCCACTATCTCACCTCACGCCACCTCTTCTTTGTTCTTCTGATTCGCTGCTATGTTTTCAGATGCTGATTTGTCCCTACCCAGCACACACACACACACACAAATGCTATTTCTGTGCCCGTCCAGTGGCCATCTTTCAGTCTTTTCATCAAACGATGGAAAAAGAACTTCCACAAAATCAAATTTTAACAGACATCTCTTTTTATTCTGTGGCGTTTATTCATCTATGTTCATTGACAGAGATGCAGCCTATGCAGAGAAGGAAGATTCATCACTCTTAAAATCAAGCCTGCATATTACATAGAAACTTAGAGAAATATATCTATGCTTGTTAAGGAAAAAAGCCAAATGAGGGATGGGATCGAATTTGAGAGAAAGAATAGGGAAATGGAACAGAGGTTAAAACACCTTCCCTATTCATTTGTCCTTCACTGATGATTGCAATGTTTTTCAGGAAAATTGGAAAGTGGGAAAGAATTACATGGAAGAAATTGCGCCATAAATCATACTCATCCTGAGACAAAATTATGCAGCGATGTATCAATAGAGGCATAATAGCACCAAGCAAAACATTAAAAAAAAATCATACTGTGTAGATATCTTAAAGTAACTCTTGTTTCTGGATTTGCAAATATAAAAGTATTCTACAAGGATGAATAAATGTATGCAAATGGAAGTTATGAAGGACTCTTAAACCAACTTTATTTATGACAAGAGAACCGTGGAATGATTGCGTAGTATTCCCAGTTACAAAGAAGAACCTCTATGGGTAAGACCAGCTCTCGGATCAGACCTTAATTCAGTGAGACAAGGCTGAGGGGAGACCTTAGAAGATAGTAACCACTGATGAAGCTGTGCTTTTGTTTCTACTTGTGAGGTCCTTCACATAAGTAGCCCATGCAGGGGACATTGATTTGAGAAATTAAAATGTCCCACACAAACAGCTTTAAGACATAAGGGCCCACAATGTGTATATATTATTCGTGACCTAATAGCAAATCTATATGTTGATAAAGCATAACAGACATTGATTTCATTGTTGTTTTCATATGATTCTTCAATATATATGTGTTAGGGCCAAAACTGTGAAGACTGTTTCCTTTCAGATCAACACAATAAAGTCTAAGAATTAAGTGCGGGAAGGGGGGCAGTTGAATTTGGAGGAAACTGAAGAATGTTAAATATACAGGGGCAGATCCCCTCCACACACCTTGTTTTCCTCTACAACAGCTGATTAGTGCTGGCTGCTGAATCAGTCTGTGCTGAAAGTTAAACTGAAAATGGCTTCAGCACCGGAGATGGGGGGGGATCTGTCTCAGATTTTTCCCTCTTTTCTGAAGCCAGTTTCACCAGCAGCTGATACCCCAAATCAGCTGTTGTGTGGAGGCAAATCCCTTGCTGAAAATGGGAGGAACAGGCACGGAGGCTGTGATGTGCTCTGCAGCCTGGAACAAGTACATGCTGAGGGCAAAAATGGCAGATGGGTGGGGCTACATTCGAAGAATAAGATGCATCCTAATTTTCAGCCTCTTTTAAGGGGGGAGGGAGTGCATCTTATACTCTGAAAAATACGGTATGTGCTGTTACAGAGAACATAATCTCTATTAAAACTATCATCTCTCAAAAAATGGAATCAAAAGAATACAAGGAATCAAACCATGACAGTCAGATAATTTAAACAGCAACATTCATGAATACATGATACAATCATTGTGTCACAGGACTGAAATATTCTGAAATTCTGTCTTGTTGGTATGCTTAGATGGATACATCTCCCAATAAGTATGGATTGCATTTATTCATATGCTAGAAATTCTCAAACTTGAAACAGTATTAGGATTTCATAAAATAAGAAAATGAAATTATGAAATTCTTCTCCCACCAATAAAAGTCATGGTTTCATTGATGTTTCGGTCAATTCTTTTACTTGGGCAAAAGAATTATATTACATGCTAAATTGTTTTTAGTTAAATTTTAATCTATACTAGACAATTCTGTGGGCCATTGGGTCCTTCTTTGAGATAAAGGTAGTGAAATTATTTTGATGTGAAGTTATTCTGATGTGACCAGAATAAATATTAAATTTTAGGCTGACAATATTTCTTTTACATCAATGCTGTATTGTCCCATGGTAATTTAAGAGGAGTATATGGATCATAAAACAAAAATAATAGTACTGGCAAACAAATTGCAATATTTAGTCAACATTTAATTACCTAAACTGAAAAACAGAATGATGTGGGAGTGGGAGCAACTTCCAACTTCCTGCTGGTTTTCCCATTGACTTGCTTGTGGGAAGCTAGCAGGGGCATAGGAAACCACGATTACATGACTGTGGGGATGCTGTAGCAGCCATAACTTTGCAAACGAAACTGGTGTGAACATTATAGAAATATCAATTTCACAGGAGTAATGAGTCCCAGATTTTTTTTTTAATTTAGCATATAATGGATCATTTGAACTAATATGAGGATACAAACGAACAATGAGAAAGTAGTATACATGTATCAGATAAAACAGTGATATAGCCTTATGACTTTATAAAGTAAAATACAACTTTACAAAAACATTAGAGGAAGCAAAGCTAAAATAATTTTTAAAACGTGTTTTTAATGTAAAGAATGACAAAGCGGGGAAACGGTGCTTTTCGTTTAAAACATATTTTCTTAAACTGCTTTTACAATGCTGCAACTTGCAAAACCCTGAAATATACTTTTGGAATTCTCTCTGGAAAAACAGCTCAAAGAGTGCCCATTCCATTTGTTTTCACGTTCAGTTTTGCACTCATTTCAACAGAGAGGAGACTCGCGGAGAGTCTTTCTTAGCTCCCTTCATTCCTTGCGGAGATCCGACTATTTCTTACGGCCATTCCCTGACCTCCCTTCTCACGTGACTCAGAGCCACCTTCAAAACAATGTCCCTCCCCGCCCCAACCTCTGAAGCCTCCGCCCCATGTCACTTTCAAGGCTCCACCCGCCCCCAGCCCGCCCCGCCGCGACGCCAACAAGAGGCAGCGGAGGGTTTAGAGTACTTCCGGGTCGGCGAAGAGCGCTTCGTGACGTTGCCGAACCGCGTAGGAGCCTTGCTGCCTGTTATTGTTCCTGCCCCCCTCCTTCCTCGGTCGCTCCCACCTCGCGCCTCGGGACGTTTACGAGCCTCTTCGGAGACGCGGCGAAAAAGAAGCAGCAAGCAAAGGAAGGGGGCGCGCGCGCCGGCACAGCCGAAAGGCCGACGTGAGAGATTGCTGGTTGACCCGCTTCGGAAAGGGAAAAAGGGAGTAGTTGGAAGTCGTGCGGCGCGCGCGCGAGGCGGGGGGGAGAAGCAGCCTCTAACGGCTTTAAATCTTACGTAGCGCGAGCTCTGACATAGAAGGGCGGAGGGGGCGACACGTCACGCCGCGCCACGCCACAGAGAAGCGACAGTTCTACCCGAGAAGGCAGGAGGGTGAAGCGGCGGGGATCGGAAAGACATGGCCTACGCGTATCTCTTCAAGTACATCATAATCGGGGACACAGGTGAGAAAGCAAAAGGGCAGGGAGGGAAAGAGGTGCTGCGGAATTGGGAAGCCCGGCCTGAGGGCCAAGCCGCCTGCGCAACGCCCGCCTCAGCCGCTCCATTTCCGCAGTGTTGGCCGCGCCGACGTGGTAGTGACTGCTCAAGAGAGGGAGGTGCTCGACTCAGGGACCGCCCGCAGCCTGACGCCGGCCTAGTAAGGCCGGCACCGGCGTCCGTGGCTGAGCCGTGGTTCCCGGCAAGCCTCTGGGTGTAACTACTCCCCCAAGGCTACCCGAGTTTCGTTGGAGAGTGGCAACGCCATTACCAACCTGGTAGTCGTGAAGCATAAGAAGAGCAGTTGGGGTGGGTTAATGGGGTTATTTTTTTTAGGCCTGAAAGAGCGCTGTTAGTTAGGCGAATGCTTCGGTGAGATTAAAAAAAAAATGGTGACTGAGCGTTGACAACGCCCCGAGAGTTGCCCATTCTAAACCTCAAAACCTGCCACACTTGTCTTAAAACTCCCATTACATACAGTGAGGTTAAACGCTTCTCTTGCGGAATTTTAGTTGAAGGTGCTTCGACAAAAGTGTCATTCTTTGGGGATTGGGGAGTTAATGGACAAACATGGTTTAGTCAATTCAGTTAAATTGAACTGAATGGGTAGCCTTTTTTGATACAGTTTTTAACATTAACGGATGGTTTTAGGCAATCGTTCTTTTGGCCTCTCAGCATGTTAGCTATATAATATAGAGAATATGCAGTCTCTTGTTTCAGCATTTCTAGGCGTGATTTTTTTTTCTTATTGCTATACCTATTTGTACTGTTAGTTTATGTTGACTGGGTTGAGATTAGTTTCTTGTTTGTTACCATTTCTTCTTGGAGTAACTTGTCACCTGATCTGTTTTTACAGATATAGCAATGTGGTAATTAAATCTTCTGAATTCCATGGATTTGCTTTTCCTAAGAGGCAATGGTTGCCTATTAAAGTGCCTGTACTTGAAGGTGTATGTATCCACAAACAAGGCATTACTTGTTTTGTTAATATCAGAGATATAATAATGTCTGACATTATCAAGTCTGGACAAAGCTAAAGCCAAATAGTTCCTGCAAACTAAAAAAAACCATGTGAAGGGGATGGCTAAAATATTCTTGGCAGTTCTGTATTCTAGGTTCTTGTATTTTCCTCTGAAATGTAATTTTTTGTAGTGATTTATGGAATTAGCCAACTTTCCCCAAGTAGAGCAGATAAAGAATTATAAGAGAAGTCCAGAGTATAAGGGACATTGTGCCTGATAGAAGGCTGATTTTTAGGCCTGGTTCATGCATAATAAAGTATAATGTAACTTGCTTTTGAGTAGGCAGGATGTCCAAATATAATCATGTTGCTTATATATAGCAGCTATAGTTACTCATGAAAGATGTATTAAACTAAATTTGGCAACTTAAATGGTGCAGTTGTATACTGCCTTCACTAGTAATTGAGAAGCAGTGGTGATTTTGATGCTTATTTTTCATTCTGAGATGACTAAAATGAATGTTTGGTTTATACAAAGCATTTTCCATACTGTTCACTTTAGAAAACCTCTCAGATTGGTTTATAAAAGTTGATAAACCCAGGGGCTCCCTTATCAATAATAAGTTGTAACAAATTAAGATTGGGGGGAAAGGCAACAAAAAGCAAATAGGCACATATTTACATAGCTACAAACTTTGATTTGGAAGAAATCCTTTGGATCTCATCTGAACACAGCACACACCTCTTTTCATTAAACAGCTGTTTCATTAACAATTCCATTAACTTTAATAAGTCAGCTCTTTCATGGAACAACACATATGCACATACATACTGTTGAGGCTCAAACAGTACCCAAGCTTCCTTAATACTAGAGCAGTGCTGTGCAGATCTTCTGTATAGTTTTTGAAGAATGCACAGAATATTTTTTATTTACAAACTTGAAATGACCTCAAATAGAAAAAAGACTATTTTGGTATATATTATAATTTTATGCAGGGTTCTTTTTTCTGGAATAGTACGGTAGGAAATTGACATTTGGGAGTGTGGTTGGACCATATTTGACTTTGGTGATCATTCATATATTTCTTAAATAGTGGTATAAAAGTAACAGAAAATATTAATTTATAAGTATTCCTCATTTATTGATTGCTCATTCAGCAACCATTCACAGTTAAGAAGGTACTGAAAAAGAACATTTGCATAATCACAATTCAGATGCTTGGCAACCAGTGCGCAGTTATAAGAATTGCAGCTTTGTGTGGTCACACGTTTGACATTTGCGACTTTCAACAAGTAAAATCAGTGGGGAAGCCAGCAGGAAGTTGCAAGTTGCATTCACATGATGTTGAACTTAACAGCTACAAGTGACATGTGGGGCACATCCATGTGATTTTTCACTTCATAACGATGTTGCATAGTGGAGTTGCTGATCTCATTTGTGGTTGGTAAATGAGGACTACCTGTACTTTTACTACTACATCTTACAATAAAGTACATACCCTACTTTCTTTAGAACAGAGGTCCCCAACCGGTGGTCCGCAGACCACTGGTGATCCGTGAGAAAATTTTGGTGGTCCGCAGAAGAATCTTTCCATTTTTGATAATTGCGTAACTCAGGAATCTTTAAACTATGGCCCACGGAAGCAATGAATCTGGTCCAAGTCTGCTCCGCCCACATCACTCCGCCCTCGCTTTGGTGGTCATTGCCAATGCTAAATTGTCTCCTTATAAGATTTTCTCCCAGAGGAATGCTTGCATACGCGGGAAAAGTGCAGGAAACCTTGCCCTCGCTTTGCTGGTCATTCTCTCGGGAAAACTTTGCAGGAAGCCAATATAGCATCGGCAGTGACCAGCAAAGCGAAGTTTCCTGCGCTTTTCCCGCATGTGCGAGTGTTATTCCAAGAGAAAACTTTGGAAGGAAGGAAGATGAAATCAGAGGAGGAGGAAGGTGAAATCAGGAGGGAGAAAGGAAGGAAGGTAAAATCAGAGGAGGAGGAAGGTAGGTGAAATCAAGAAGGGGGAAGGAAGGAAGGTGAAATGGGGGCGGAAGTTGAAATCAAGAGGGGGCAAGGAAGGAAGGAAGATAAAATCAGAGGAGAGGGAAGGAAGGGTTAGGGGCGTGCTGGATTCATACTGGTGGTCCCTGGGATTTAAACTTATAAATTTGGTAGTCCCTGAGGTCAAAAAGTTTGGGGACCTCTGCTTTAGAAAACAGTTAAAATAGGGGATAGAACAAGTATGGGATAGCTGTTAAGATATTAAACAAAGACTGCAGAAATCCAGATTCAAATCCATATTTAGCTCAGCAGATGAACTTGGGAAACTCATTTAAACCAATCAGCACAAAAACTAAAGCAATATGAAGCATGTTTCACAATTCTGGTAACCTGCTCCAGCAAATACTGTATAATAGACTAAAAATACTGAATAAAAGCAACAGCTATTCAAAACATTCAACCCTGCTTAAAATTATGATGAAATAATGTTTTTAACAGTTTTATGAAACATTGGGAGGCAAGGAGCTGCTTGATCTTTGTAGGTGAAGAGTTTCAAAATATATTTTTGAATAGAATTATTTATTGGCCAAGTGTGCCTGGATCATAAGGAATCTGCTTGATCCATGTCCCCGTCACTTTTTTTAAACTGTGGAGTCTAGTAGGCCATGTGAAGTTCTTACTGAATAGGCAGATTCAAATTTCACAAGGTAGTACTTGATGTAACAATATAGTGCCTTATAAGTCATCACCAGCATTTTGAATTTGGTCCAGAAGCTTACTAGCCCTGACTTCTGTGGTGACAGCTCGTGTCTTTTCCTGCTCCATACATTTCTTTATGATTTTCTGAAGTCATGTTACCGTGTTTCCCTATAATAATAATAATAATAATTTATTAAATTTATACCCCGCCTCTCTTCACCCGAGGGGAACTCGAGGCGGCACAACA
>JANHGC010007033.1:91747-113491 GCA_027560395.1 Boaedon fuliginosus
CTTGAGCCTGGTGGGATTCAATCTGACAACCTGCTGAACAAGTCAGCAGAGTCTGCAGTGCTGCATTTAACCACTGCACCACCGAGGCAAGTTACAAATTGAAAAATATTTATACTTGTATACATTTGTACACAGTTTAAATCCAAGCACTGTGCAAGTGTTAAGGCCAAGTGAAATATTTCTACTGATATTAGTTCTGCTGTGGTATGTACTTGTTCTGCTTTTCTGAGTGCTTCTGTCATCTTTGCTTTCCATGAAGCTTTTTCTCTCATGATCTCTGTGCTGGAAACTATCTGTATATTGTACTATTGGCCAAAGTTGCTGCTCCCTTAGTTGTACAAAATATTATCGTGGAAGTGTTTCAAACTCTTGGTGTTCTCTAACCCTAACTTAAGCTGGGGATAAAGGTAGCTACCATTGCTATGATGTCAAGCTAGCTAGCTACCTCAGTATAAAATGATTTTATAATTGGACTCATTTAAATACACTGGATTATGCTTTTTTGGACAGTGGCTTCATATATTTAGGGAGCTGCTTTATGAGTTCATTATGCTTTATGAAAGAAGGGCCAGTTAATTTCTGGATGACTATATATCTTTTGTCTCTTTGAGGTATTTAGAAAATGTACATCAAATGGTGGTAGTATGTATTCAGCATTAATTTTGTACAATAACATGTGTCTTTTTTAATTTTGTAGGCTTTACACTATTGATAACTTTTGGAATTGTTGCCCTGGTTGTTGTGGCAATCATTATTACTGTAGTCCTTATAAAATTTCAGGAGAGAAAAATTACGCTTCCGAAATCTCTGGTAAGATATTCCAATATCTTTATTCCTTCTGAGCTACATAATCTTGCAAATCTGAAAGTACCCCGTCTATCCCTCCCATTTACTTTCCCCAAAACTAGGGAAGATCTCTTCTGAGATGCTATTATTGCCACTGCTTTTCCTTTAGACTTAATTTTCATTTATCAGATCATTGTCTACCTGCAACACTTCCTCTCCCAAGGTCATTCCCACATCATAACAGTGGGTTTATGAGTTTGACATTTCTGTCATTGAACATGCTCTCTAATAAGTCTTACATTGCTACAGTGAGGCTTTGTTTTGCAGAGTAAAATATCAAGGGCACCTCACTACCCCCTGAGCCCATAGAAGGCTAGTACCAATCTCAATCTTTACTCAGCCAGTATAACATTGTAAATATGATCGGAAAACCATTAGTAAAAAGGGATCATATAGGTAAAGGTAATGATTCTCCTCGCATATACGTGCTAGTTGGTTCCCAACTCTAGGGGGCGGTGCTCATTTCTGTTTCAAAGCCAAAGAGCCAGCGCTGTCTGAAGATGTCTCCGTGGTCATGTGGCCAGCATGACTAAACGCCGAAGGCGCACGGAACACTGTTACCTTCCCACCAAAGGTGGTCCCTATTTTTCTACTTGCATTTTTACATACTTTGACACTGCTAGGTTGGCAGAAGCTGGGACAAGTAACGAGAGCTCACTCCATTACTCAGCACTAGGGATTCAAACCACCAAACTGCCGACCTTTCTGATCAACAAGCTCAGCGTCTTACCCTTGTTTAGCCAAATTATTTGTCCTTAAGGTAGAAACTAAAAACCACTGGTTTTGGATGCTTAAGAACACCATTCATTTGTTCTTGCGATTATTGCTTGTAGTAGTTTCAACACAATAACTGAGGGACTGCCAACTAATTCTGGCAATCTAAGTTTTGTGTGGGTTGTTTTCCATTAACTTCCTTAGTGCTCTTAAGAGATTTCTCAGAAAGGGTGTAACAATCTGACAGTATGTTTTTATATTCAAATATAAGACAAAATCAAACAAAAGTCAAGGAATATTTATTGGGCAATGTTAATTTCAGAATTTTGTTACATACTAGTTGCAACCAAATCCAGCAACTAGTATGATCTGTATTCAGGAGCAGAAGAATCTCTCTTAAGTATTATTCATTCAGAAATACCTTCAAGCAAAAGCAACCAATGTTTACAGTAATAGTTCAGCATGAGTAATATATGTATTCCCATCAATCTTGCAGTGTGACTTTCAGTGCAGTTCTTTGTGTTTACTTTCTTACTGGGTTCATTTAACTGTTGTATGGTTATGATTGGTTGAACAATCAGCCAACTATTTAGACAGGATTTTTATTTTTATCCACCTATTGAATTCCTCCCAAGGACCTGGGATATGGTGTTAAAGGTATATTATTGCTACTTTGCTTTCATGTGGAAAGTTTATATTGTTTGAGTGATTGTAATATCATCATTGTTAATTGCTGGTCTTCCAAAATCTTTCCTCTTAGTTTTATATCAATTTCCATGAAAACCAAATGATTTGTGAATCATGGACTACAGATGTTTTGGTCAAATTCACTCGCCAAATTTATGAATTTTAGAACTCACAAATAATATTGTATCATCAAATAAAATGTTTAACTTTAGAATGCACATTGTATTATAAAGATATTTCCTCTAAATTTACTCCTCAGTAGGTGAGGAAAAATTTCAGCATATTTCAGTGATATGGACTTTGGATTTATTATATGCTATCAAGTTGTTGACTCAGAGCAATCACAGTTTTTTTCCATGATTATCTGTACCTAACCTGGTCTATCATTAATTAATTAATTAACTGATTGCATATCACATTTATATGGTACTACAATCACACAGAGGCT
Organism: Boaedon fuliginosus; assembly: GCA_027560395.1. Classification (NCBI taxonomy): domain Eukaryota; kingdom Metazoa; phylum Chordata; class Lepidosauria; order Squamata; family Lamprophiidae; genus Boaedon; species Boaedon fuliginosus. The sequence goes on from JANHGC010007033.1 coordinate 94,443, forward strand.
CTCAGTGTGTTAACTGATCGTGTCAAAATAATAGATACCACTTAAAATATATAGTCACATATGTTAACTTGGTCTGTGTTCCCCTTTGCTCAGTATTCATTCAGTAGACTTTCAGTGAAAGGTCTATGATCCATAAAAGTGCCATAGGACCTATAGGTTGCCCTTGATTTATAATCACAATAAAGACTTTTGCAGTCTTTTTTCCCTGTAGTCATTAAGTGAGACCATGAGTTGCAACCTCTTGCTAGCTTCTCCATTGACTTTGCTTATTAGAAGTCATTTGGGAAGGTCACAAATGGCAATCTTATGAATGCAGGACACAGCAACTGTTGTAAGTGAGGACTGATTGCCAAGCACTTGGATTGCAATCATGTGACTGCGGAGACATAAATAGGAGAATTGATCACAAGTCATTCCTGTTGTAACTTAGAAAGATAGCTAAAGGATCAGTCCTAAACCAAGGACCAATTGTACAGAGGGAGAGGGAATCTGTTCAAACTCAACTAAAAAAGACATAGACCGATCCGGATCTCTCTGTCATAGTTTCATGTGCTAGATTTGAGATGGTGTAGCCCTCTTCTTTCTGTTTCATCCCTTTTTGCAGTTCTAAAAAAATGGAATAGATGACTTATTTCATATTGTTACATTTTTTTAAGGTGACTGTGGTAAGGAACCAAGTAGGCAATTCTGAATGTAAGTCAGAATGCAAATATGACATTATAACATCAACATCCTACAAACCAATGGAACTGTGTGAAGATGAAAAACCAGCAGAGAAATTAGATGTCACTGAGAAGGCAAAAATCACTGATCCCAATTATATCAAAGACCTCGATACCAATGGTTGCCAAGGAATCCAGAAAGGAGAAAGGAGCACCCAAGAAGATGTGGCTGTAGAAATCTCTGAAAATGAACATATTAATGAAGACAGTATCACAGATTACTCTAAGTCAATCACTGGCCAAGACACATGTACCAATCTTCAAAATCTGGATCTTCCCAGAGCAGATGTCCTAAAGCCAAAACCTACTGTCCTAAGGTGCTCACTAAAACCATCTGGGTATGACAAACCCCACTGGGTTGACTGACGTTCTAGAGATGAATTCTGATGACCCTCCAAAAATTAGAAAAGCCATTTTTATTATGAAAGAGCATTATTGGAAACTTCATCAGAAGCATCCAAAACCATGCTTGTGAGCACTTTAATCCTTGCAGTAGAGTGGGTATTCATATAGCTTGATGGTATCAAACCTGAGATGAGAATTTCTAGATGCCAAAGCACTGAACTGAAGCTACACTCATATAGATACTTGGTAAAAAATAAGTCTTATTATATTCACTCCATTTTGAATAGATATTCGTAAGATTCTAATAGAATGATTTCATGATATGCCAAGATGCTGCATTGACATCCTTTCGTTAAGAAGCTGGTATTTTCTAAATATGTTAGACTATAAATCCTACAATTCTTTGCTAGTGGCCTTGATGATTGTGTGCTGGTGGGCTAGAATGGCTGGAGAGCACTATTCTGCCCTTCGTTCTCAGAGCAATTACTTTTATCCTGCCTAAAGTATGATGATGTTTAAAGATAGGGGGATTAACTGATAAGAGGCTTCTGTCCATAATGGTCAGTGGAAGAGACTGTGGGAATATTACAAGTGTAGTTTGCTGTATGTGGTAGGGGAAGTTTGTGAGGTTGCCTTTTTTCTGATGGAAGAAAACTAAAAAAGACTAACTTTCAAAGAAATACTAGAAAAGTATATGTTTCAGTTAAGACAGATGTGTCAAACTCAAAGCCCGTGGGCCGGATCCGGCCTGCAGGGTGCTTAGATCTGGCCTGCAAGGCTGCCAAGGAAACAGCAAAGGACCAGCCCGAGGTGCCTCTGTCAGCAAAAACGGAGCTCAGGAAAGCTGCATGCAGCCCTCCTGAGCTCCATTTTCTGTCATGACGGCTCCTGTAGCCCTCAGTATGCCAGCAAAAACAGAGCTCAGGAGGGCCGCACGTGGCAGAGTGCTGCAGGAGGATCCCCAATAGCCCACCCGGGTCATCACAGGTGCCCCTGACATGAGTGATGTCGAGCTGGCCACACCCACCCTGGCCCCCCCAAGGTCAAACAACCTTGATCCGGCCCTCAATGAAATAGAGTTTGACACACCTGGGCTAAGGCATTCCCACCGAGAACTTGGAAAGACCATAGCAAGTAGATGGAGCTCTATTGTAGTCAAGGACTTTCACTTTACGTAAAATGGCTTTCTGGTTTCTGCAATGTATTAGATTTGTACTGACATCCCATATATATGACTCGTAACTGTATGAACAAATGTTATCTTTGCAGATATGGTAAATACCATATGTGAAATAATTATGGTAAATACCATTTATAAATATGGTAAATACCATTTATGTGAAATAATTGGGCCATGGTAAATACTTGGCCCATGTGTTTAGTGCCTACATTTACAGTATCTATTTTGCCATGTGGTTATTAATCTTCACTCTGCATTGGAAAGTGTTGCACAAGTAGTTTACAGCTGTGACAAATGCAATGGCCTGCCAGCATTGAGAATCCTGTTTGCACATTTAGTCCATAAATTCAGGGAGGTACAATCACCTTCCCAAACCTGATACCTCCAAAAAGTGCAATTCCCAGAATCCTCAGGCAACATAAAAAATCTGGGACTTGTATTCTCGATAGAATTGAAAGTTTTAGATTAGTGAAACTAGACTAATTCATTGTGCTTTACAAACAAGGGTTTAAATTTCATGCTCCTTAACTATAACTAGCTAGGTAACACTAACATTTGAGAGGTAGTGAACTGTAGTGGTTAAGATATTGGATTACGGACATAGAGACCCAGGTTCAAGTCTTCCCTCAGCCACAGACGTTCACTAGGTGACTGGGCCAGTCATTCTCTGTTAGACCAATGTTCCCCACAGTTACTAGGAGGGGGAATGGAGGAGTAACTGGTACCTACACTGCCTTGATCTTGTGAGGAAAGGCAAGGTAGAAATCAGTAATATCTAAACCCCATTTAATCCCAATGTTAAATGTTGAGGTGAGTAGCTTTTTATTATAGGATAGCATTCCTTGACAATATGTATCTTGCAGCAACTAAATCAAGATAAAGACTGCAAGGGAAAAAAATAGAAGTAGTCCTCACTTAACAACTGCCCGGTTTAGCAATCCTCCATAAGTTACGATGGTGCTGGAAAAATAACTTTAGAGCCAGACCTCCCACTTAACAACCTTTGCAGCATCCCTGTGGTCACAAGTTCAAAATTCTTCATGCCAGCAGGTGTTTATGACTGTTGCAGCGCCTGCGGTTATGTGATTATCGTTTGCGCACTTCACACACTTCACTTCTAACAAGCAGAATCAGTGGAGACACAGTAAAATCCTAAGTCGTAATCCACTCAATGTCTTGTTTAACAACCACAGTTGTTTCACTTAATGAGGTCGCAAGTCTACCAGAGACACAGGCTATAAGAGCTGTTGTGGCGCAGTGGTTAGAACGCAGCATTGCAATCTACTTCTGCTGACTGCCAAATGCCAGCAGTTCGATCATCACCGGCTTAAGGTTGACTCAGCCTTCCACCCTTCTGAGGTTGATAAAATGAGGACCCAGATTGTTGGGGGCAATGGCTGACTCTGTAAACTGCTTAGAGAGGGCTGTAAAGCACTGCGAAGTGGTATATAAGTTTATTTGCTATTGCTATCTCACTTAATGACCACATCACTTTGCAACTGAGTTGCCAGTTCTAGTCATTAAGCAAGCATTACCTATAATTCTTACCTTTTTTTTTTTTTTTGCAAAAAGCAAGCTGAAAAATCACTAATTAGCAGACTAGAAGCATTTTATAGACTTACTTATAAGTTTATAGATTCTCTTGTCTCCTAGTGTCTTTGAATATCCCCTTGACTTTAGGATTGGCTGCCAATGCCTCATTCAGGTAGACAGTCAACTATGTATTGTGTATTTGTTGTGATCCAATACAGTTTAACTTTCCTCTTCGGATTGTTTTAGCACGTGGTTAGGTAATAGAGACGACCTAATTTCCTTTACAGTTGGAAGGACTATGGCAACAATTCAGTAAACAAATTATCCATTAAATGACAGCTATACAAATTAGGAACACAATTTTTGAAATTGTATCCTTACAACTTACAAGATACTGCAAGGAATAGCTTAAGAATAAAAGTATCTCCCAATTACATTGTCATTTAGTTGACTGGGAGGGCGGCTTTTTAAAATTTGATACACAAAAGATATGCTTGCTTGGGGGGAAAGATTCAGATCTCATGACACACCAGATGCTCCAGCCTCATAAATTAGGAAAAGATTATGCATAGCCAGCTGCACCATATAAATGCCCAGTTTTTTTATACCACACCATGACTCTTTGTATTTGTCATATGGTCTAGCATCTGGTCAGCCTAGTCCACCTCCTATATATCTGCTGCAATCAGACATATATTTATTTTGGTGTTATTTATGTTCAGAGTTTCTTCTTATATTGGATATCATTTTGGTCTTCATGGTGAGGAAAGAACACAATATCCAAAATGGTCAAGAAAAAAAAAACAAGCCAACCATAAGTTGATACTAGGAGAAAATTCTGAACTAGGGAAAGGCAGCTTACTCTGATGAGTTTGGGGTTTTATACCTAATTACACAAGTTTTCAATTTGTGGTGGTTTTGTTTTGGGGGATTTTTTTAAAATATGTTTTTCTTTGGGTGACTAAGCTTTCTAAACACCATAGAAAAAATTTCCTCTCTACAAGGTTAAGACAATGTGTCTCCCCGTAGATACATTGTAGTGTGGCTTCATGGAGTTCAAGATCTGTTTATAAGTATTAAAAAGAAAGTAAACATGCTTTGATTTTCAGAATGGCTGCAAAGTGTTTATTTGTATTCCATTTCCCATTTGTAGCGAGGCATTCAACATGGGAACTATTGTTTCTTACTCTGAATTGGCCTTGGGTGCCTTTAATAACATCACACAAATCAAGGTGTTTGGTGAATATTCATAGCAAGTTCCTTAATTGATTGACATTCATTAAGAAGCCATCCCAGTGACTAAATAAAACAGTAAGTTTGAGGAAACCTCTCAGACAAATACCTTGAGTATTTCAAAGCTTTCTTTCAACACACACTCACACACGCAAAAATGTTTCACAGCGTACATTTATATAGTCCTAATTTAAACTGCTGCTTTTCAAACTTGTGATGCTCCAAATTTTTATTTGGGGTGAACTAGTTCTTTTCTAAACATGTTTAACCGGGTTATAGCACTGTTTGTAGCAAAAGTAATAAAATCTTCCATTCTCATTTCTCTATAGTCTTAAATACAATTTATGTGCTATCTTTTCAACAGTTTTATTAGCTGTACAGTTTGGGACATAAAAATAGAACTCATTTCCTAATACAACACTTTATTATCCCAAATTCATATTTAAAATTTACTTTCAAAAACAGGGGGAAAATGAAAAGAGTTCTGGTGCCTTCCCAATTTTCTCCCACATTTTAATAACACAAACTTGGAAACACCAGTATATATGATCATTCAAGAGTTAGGAAAATAAGACTTTACAGGACTAAGAAAATTAATTATTGATGCTGAATATTTTGGACACACGTTCCAATTTTATTTCAAGCTAACTGCTGTAATTAGCCTGAGACTTCACAACATAAACTTGGCATATTTAATATTGATTGCTAAATGTCCTTAATTTATTTTCACTATATCTGGACATGATAGCAAAGCTGTCATATCTTTTCTGCAGATGATGTTAGAAATATATTTTCCTCTATATATTGTTTACATCACCACATGATTTAGTATTGCTAACAGACATCAAGCAGTTTCTGTTAGCTGCTTATTAAAAACTATTGATATTGATGTGGATTCTGTTCATTTTTTCATCTCTATATTTACAGTTTATAAATTACATATTTTTCATTGCTGTTCCAAAATGTACTGATAATTAGTTTATGTAGACCTCTGGAGCATTTATTTGAAAGACCAACTTACACACAAGATATTTTGTATGTTTTCTGTGCTTGCCATTTTACATGTGTGTGTGTATCTGTCTGTCTGTCTGTCTTCTCTGGATAAGCTTTGTGACAGAAGTACAGGATGTTATTTAAATGATAACAGAGATATATAAAACCAAATTCAAAACTGTTGCTTTTCATAATAAAATGGTGGAGAAAAAAACCCATCTGAAGATTGTTGAAATCTGGCTGCAGTTTATGATATAATGGATAAAATCTGCATCCTTGGCCTTCATACAACTTTTACTCCAGCAGATGGTGGGCGTAAAGATGTCATTCATCATTTATTTACAATGGGCTTTATTTATTCTAGTGTCAACAGCTGCCCCAAGGAGGGAGTTATTGAATTCAAATGTGAAGCATTGGGCTATTTGCTTCCTTTCAAATTTGTCTTCAGGGCTTAGTTGCTAGGAGTCCATTCTGTACTCTAATAATGATTCATGTATTGTGAAGCCATTCAGTAAATTGGGTTGTCAGGGATTGCCAAAAACGGTTTAGAGGTCTTGTTCTTGATTTTTCTCCCTCATAGTGCTATAGATTTTTTAAAAATATGTAAGTTTTATTTTCAAGAAATAGTGGCTGTTTATTTTGTTCCAATTTCAGTAAAATATATTTCATAGTATAGCTAACTAAACTGATATTTCTCATACATGAGGAATAAGAAACTGTTGCTCTTGTTTTACTACAGGCTGGGCAGGAGTCCTTCCGTTCCATCACAAGATCATACTACAGAGGAGCAGCAGGTGCTTTACTAGTGTATGACATTACAAGGTGAGAATCTTGCAGTTTAGTGTGATTTAGACTCTTGTACTATTGAGTTGGTCTCCTAGTTCATGCTTTATTTAAATTTTATTGCTATCAGTGGACCAATTTTAAGCTTTATTAAGATGGATTATATCTATTGCCAAATACACTCAAGTATGTAGGACTGAATGTGTCTATTCATGTTGAATTTTAGAGATAATATTTAATGTAGCTAATGTGAATACTTAATTCTGAAGTGGATCTTCTGTGTAGCTGATAAAGCTTTTAATTTGAGGCAGGATTTCATATGTTCTTCTACTACATTCTTAAGCATTTATACTTTTCTGTAGAGGAACTCAGAATTCCCAACCAGATGAATGCTAGGTATTTTTGGGTTAAAGATTACATACACACTGGGGGGTATGTATTTATGTATATATATCTTATTACGTACTAGATTACTTTTCTGTCTGAATAGGTTATATTTTAATATATTGTGCTGAGATATTTTATGTTATTCAGATTATAAAGCACCAGAATGAAAGGAATTTTAAATATTGATTCTTGCTCCTTTATCACATCGGTCAAAGCAAGAATGATTTCTAAATAGATTGTGTTGATTCTAGTTGTGTTATTTGGTTGTATCTTGTATAAATTCAAAACGTTAAGGCCTTTTAAAGAAGGGTGAAGAATGTTTGGTTTTTCCCATGATATTAATTAGTTTTGATTTGTAAGTTGCTTAGAATTGGTATCAGTTATGTGGAATATAAACTGTAAACATTAAAATGTAAACTTTTGACATATTGTATTAGGTCTTGTGTTTGGCATTCATTTACATTTTAGTTTCTTTTCAGGAGGGATACTTTCAACCATTTGACAACATGGTTAGAAGATGCCCGTCAGCATTCTAATTCCAATATGGTTATTATGCTAATTGGAAATAAAAGGTATTTTATTTTCTGAAATGGCACACATTAGGATAATTGTAATTCTATAATTATTTATTTATTTATTAGATATATAAATTAGATATATAAATCTAGAGTTTAGATTTTTTTTATTCCACTCTTATTTTTATGAGTAACTCAAGGCTGTGAACATACCTAATACTCCTTCCCCATCCTATTTTCCCCACTACAACAACCCTCTGAGGTGGCCCAGCTGGCTTTTGTGACTAAGGTAGAACCAGAACTCCCAGTCTCCAGGTTTTTAACTGGGTGTTTTAATCATTAGATCAAACTGGTTCTCAGTTGCAGAATGTATGAAACAAATGCAAATGATAAAATTAAAAACCCTAACTCATCTTGAAGCTATTAAAAGTGGTTTAACTTTAAATATTTTACATTTTCTCTATGCAAAATATTAAATGCCCTTTATTGGATAGTTAGCTAGCTAGCTTCTTGTCTCAACAGCTCTTGCAACTTAATAAAACCCCCATATTCCTGATCATCTTCCTTATGTCAGTTGATTTGCTATTTGGAACATTAGCATGATTTTTTTTTTGGCTGCTGGCAGTTCAGTAGGCTAGATTTATTTAGATAACTTTCTCTGGCTTCTACTGCCATTCTTCATTGTTGTTGTTTTTTAAAAAGTTGTTTTATAACTTTTGCCAAAATCTGGCTGTTTAAAATTTATTAAATTTTATTTGCAATGTTACTATCCTTAGGGAACAAGTTAATAATAAAACACAGAAAAATTATACCTGAGATAAGATAATTTGACATAATTGCAATCTTACCTAAATATTATAAACAGATACAACTAAGCAATCCTGATCTTTCTCAATATTTTTTTTCTTAGCGATTTAGAGTCTAGAAGAGAAGTGAAAAAAGAAGAAGGTGAAGCATTTGCAAGAGAGCATGGCCTTATCTTTATGGAGACATCTGCCAAAACTGCTACAAATGTAGAAGAGGTAATTTTGAGTATTTTTTATATGTTAGATAAGAATTCTAAGTATAGAAAAATATTGAAAAATATCTTTGAAATAAAGATAAAATATTTTTCTGGACTACCTTACCATACCAGGATCCCATTAAAAGCCACAGGATGAAATGAAGTATTCTGTGCGGATTGTAAGGTTGTGCAACTATTGGCCACATGTCTCAGTCCTTTCACTGATATCTTAATGCCTACATATCCCAAATGTGTATTTTTCTGAGACTACATAGCTAGTTTGTGAAAAAACTGTGGGTTTTTTTAAGGAGCCATTGACAGGTGTAGTGAACTATTTCAGCCTTTATGCTATCAAGTGCTCTAGAGTTAAAGAGGGTCTGAATGTTAGCTGAAAAGTCCTGCTCTTTCTACTGTACCTTTGCCAGTTGACAAGTGAGAGTGACTTTTTTTACATTTAGTGTGTCACGCAACACCATCAAGTTCTCACAGAGGGACAGGTTCCTCAATACAGTTTGGAAAATTCTTTGGGTTCTTTACTAGGAGAAAGAATAAATGCTGGTGATTAAAAATAAAACCTAAAGAGAGATATTCAAAGGAATAGAGAAAGGCAAGCAATCTAAAAACCTATTCTTTTCTTAATTAGATGGCACATTAAATCAAAATTTACTGAGTTGTATTTCATCGAGTGGAAGAATAATTTTCAATAGAACCTTCAATGTAAACAGGAGTTGCATTAAGAGCCAATTGATCTGTTGTTCAGGTCAACAGCAAATAATCATTTGTAAACAAACCACTTTGTATCATTTAACCTTATTTTAAGTACCCAAAGAAAGGAGAAATATGGATGGTACTTTGCATTCTCATATGCAATCCCTTATTTTGCTCCTATAAAATATACTAAAACAGCCTTGACTAAAACATTTTTGTGGGGAGTGAGCGAATGGAGTGTGCTAGGATGATGTATTAGCTGACTGGCAAAATATCCCACACTGAGAATGATAATGTTAAGGAAAAAAGCTGCCCTACTTAACACTCTGGATTTTATTTAATTGAACCAGGAATTATCAAAAACTGCCACAATTAGGTTCATCTGAGAGGTGACTGATTCAAAATAATATGGCAGACCTCAAACAAAATGGTTGTTCTGGCTTTGAAATGAGACATTTTTCCTGTTTGACACATATCCCTAAGTCGCCTGTTATAACAGGAACCTTTGCTAAAGTTTTCCACTGTTGTAAAATCTTCTCATTTTTTTCTCTTTATTTTTCATTATTGTAGTCATTTAGTCCTTGTGGAATTGATTTTTCATCCAAAGAGACTTTAGTTAATCGAAAATTGATTTAATCTGATGAACATATATTTTAAATACTTCAAAATAGATGATGATATGAAATATTTATTTATACTTCAAAAATATTTTGAACTATTCATTCAAGACCTGCAATCCAGGAGTAGTAATTTTTTAAATATTAAAAATTCTGTATGTGTCTAAAATGTTCTTTTTAGAGAATTAAAAGTTGCTGTCTTAATCTGATAATATCTGATCTGATCTGTTTTGCTTTGTATCCAGGAAAACCTGTCCAGTTTAATTTAAAATGTTGGGTAAAATTTTGGAGTTTTGATGCAAACTAGTGTTTGAAAACTAGTTTTGAAACTTTTTTGTTTCAAAAATATACTATTAAGTTTTTATTTTATTTTATGATTTGGTACTATAAATTTCACCAACAATATATTGCCACCAGATGGCAGCATGTTACATAAAAAGCTTAAGGAATCTGACTTTTTCAGTATCATACAGATAGATTTTAAAAACTTAATAGTATCCTAAATTATATCTGTATTTTCCCAAGTTTCAAGTTTATTGTTTTATTGGTTGTAAGCTGCCCAGAGTTGTTTTTAAAATGGACAATTATGCAAATATTTTAAATAAATAAACTGCAGCAGGTATTGTCTTTTAAAAATTAGGTAAATATTATTCCCACATTAGAATTTGTAATATTCACATATTTTGAATTATTTTTCAAGTACTGCATTTTCAGAGTAATTTGATACACTGATATATGAGTCGCCATATGAGAATAGGTGGCAAAATAAATTTTCTAAATAAAAAATAAAATAATCTTGAGTTTACAATCCTCCCTTGTGTTAAAAGGATTCTGTACTCCATGTTGATTAGTATATAATCCTACTGTCAAGATTGATGTCTTTCTCAGACTATGTTCAGGAAGTCCTTGACTTACAACCATTTGTTTAATGACCATTTGAACTTACAACATGATCAAAGTTTTGATCATATTTAAGACAATAGCAGTGTCCTGAGGTCTGACAAGCAAAGACAATGGGGAAACCAGATTCACTTATCAACTGTGTTACTAACTTAATGACTACATTGATTCGCTAAACTGTGGCAAGAAATGTTATAACAACTGTTTTGCTTAGCAACAGAAATGTTGTTGTTGTGAGTCAAAGACTACCTGTACTAAGAGTTTTACAACTGGAGGATTCTGACACTGAATGCAAACCATTTTGAACCTATAATTTGTTTTTTGCGGACCCAATTGGCAAAAGGAAGTTTAGGACCATATTGGTTGGAAACATGCAGAAGAGGCGTTCATCCTGCAGAGGATACAAAATGGCTAAAACGATGCCGATCATTCAAAATACCAGTTAGGCAAACCTGATGTCAAGTTAACATCCAGTTCACTTGAACCAGCTGAAATCCACTCCTGGGACTGCTGATTATTTGTCACCAGTGTATTTTTAAATAAACAACAGATTGATGATGTGTACATGTGTGAGCTTGAATATAAAGTTATTGTGTTAGAAAATAGAAAACCCCTTAAGAAATTGTAGCTGTGAAAAAATGTAACGTTTGGACTGTAGTTTTAAATTATTTGAACATTTATGCCCTCATAATAGTTAATTTAATTATTGCAAACCGCATTTTTAATATTGAAAACAATTATTTCTGTAGACTACAGAGCAGTTCAGATTTGGCAGATAACTCATTTCTGAGTTCTGGTGCATGTCTGAAAACTCTCTTGCTTCATATATGTCCTGTGAAGCTGTAGTGATTAATTCTTCTCATTATGTTGCTGCAAATTTTCATGACCCTCTGTGATGATTTGATCATCCACTTACAGTTTATGCATATTCATATCTTTCTACCATGGTTGCAATTATTTGAGACTCCTTCACTGGCTGTAGTATGCACTTGGTGCAGTAATTGAGCTGCAGTAGATTGATTACTCTAGGGACCTGTAAGGCCTTTAAAGGTGAAAACATATCAGTCCTGTTAATTAGGAAACAAAGCTCTGGTGGCAGGTTCAGCAGTCAAATGCTTCTAGAGTAGAAATTAGGAAAGGTATGAACCCTGTTTATTTTTTAGTATTTAAATTAGATTTGCAATCGGGTATATAGCACACCTGAATATATGATACCAGAATTTAGTGACTATAAAAAGTTGGTAGAACAGGGCTTAACTTATTCTTTTGGCTATCTCTGTTACTCTCAGTACAGTACATCATGTTAAATAGTTACAGTGATAGGAACTGAATTATGTGTCAAATACTAATTGGGTTGTGTGTATGTGATATATGTTGATATATTTTTGTATAAAATATTGATCAGTTTTATGTTCACTTTACAATGTAGACTCTTGCCCTCTGGAACATCTTAAACACAGTCCTCCCCCCCCCCCGGGTGTGATCTGTTCCTACCCTCCTGACCTTTCATAAGGGCCTGATAACAGCTTTGCCAGTTGATTTGGGCCCCCAACGTGAAGGATGTGTGTTTGTGTTTTATTTTTATAATTATATAATGTACACTGAAGGTGGCATTTAATTTTGTTGTACGAGGTGCAATGACAATAAACTAAACTAAACTAAACAATGGAGAAGTGCCACGCTGGAAGTGGTTGATGGAGTAATAGCAGATCCCACCTCATCCCCTACATAATTTGATCCTTCCTATCTTTTTACCTTATCTTATAATTTTACTGTTTTTATTTATTTGTTTATATATAGGATCTACAACAAAGATCATGTTATTTATATTTTGGAAATTTATTAAGGCAAGAAAGCAAAAATTGTCCCCTACTCCCCTTTTGCACAACTAATTTGTCTTTCCCTGCTGTACTACAAAAGAATAGATAGTTGGTGATATGAAAGATCTCTGCTTGAGTTCCTGAGGACTTCTGCCAAGTCATATCATAATAGGCTAGATCACGGGCCTGCGGGCCTGCCTTGGGAATAGTGAAGGACTGGCCCTTGGTGCCTCTACCAGCAAAAATAGAGCTCAGGACGGCCACACAAAGCATTTTCGGCCCTGAAAACAGCCTGTAGCTCCATTTGGGCTGGCAGAAGGCTGCAGGAGGTTATTGCAGCTAAAAATGGAGCCTGGGAGGGCTTCACGTGGCCTCGCCGAGGTCTATTTTCGCTGGTAGACAGCTGCAGGAAACCATCATGGCTGAAAACAGAGTCTCGATGAGTGATGTTGAGCTGTCCCTGTCCCCCTGACTATGACTTCCCCCGGCCCCCCAAGGTCAAACATAACCCTGATGCGGCTCTCAATGAAATCAAGTTTGACACCCCTGGGCTAGATGGTCAAAGGATATCACCTGGAATAAGGTACATCAGCCTTTTTTAACTTCACATCGTTCTAATAATCTATCCATGAAGTTCTTCTCACAGAGTTGATTCTCTGCTGGTTGGACAGATTAATTTGCTTTGCCTGTTGATGATACATTATCTGTACATTAAACAGTTAAATGTTTGAAAAGATCTTAAGACTATCACTAGATTTCATTAGTAATTTGGGAATTACTATCAAAGTAGTCCATTGGAACTAGCAGTGTTGAAATTTCTCAGGATTCAGAGAACTTCTAAATGAAGAATTCCACTTTCATCAAAAAACCAGAAGGCATACAGTGACTAGGTGAAAGGTCATCTTAGTCTAACAGAACAGGTAATCTTTGTTTAGCAGCAAATTGGTTGTTAAACAAAAAGATTTCTAAGGTTGAAAAACACATAATAAGTCATTGAAGAAGTAAATGTAATATATTTTGTATTTATTTCAATTGTTTCCATTTTCTTTCAGGCATTTATTAACACAGCAAAGGAAATTTATGAAAAAATACAGGAAGGAGTTTTTGACATTAATAATGAGGTAGGTTTTCAAAATATTAGTATATAGCCTGTGAATATAAAATACATTTAGGAAAAATAGAGGTGTAAGAGAAAAAAAATAGTATATGCATTTCTTAGATTAAGAAACATCTTACTTTGGGATGAGTACAACCATGGAAAATATACTGAACTCCCTAGTTTTTGAACCTTATATTTTATATAGCTGTAATGCCTGCTGGAGTTTGTTCTCTGGAGAACAAAGAGAATCAAGTCCAGAAAGCACCTGCAGTTTTCGAGTTTCAGTAGAACATAGTGTCAAGAAAAGCTGTTTTTCAAAAAATAACTGATCTTGATAGACAGAATGAATTCTTCCATGTTTCATAGATGTCTTTTCAAATGAAAGCCTGTAGATACAGTATCATCTTGCAACAGGATTCACAGGACCGGGGACTCTTTCACAGATGCATAACAACAAAGACCTATACAACATTGAAATTTCCAAGACTCACCATATAGAAAGATTGCATTTCTAGCTTACTTACATCTCAGACAAACACCATTTTAAACCTTTTCTTCAGCATTCCTTCCTTGCAGTGATCTGAACTCTCTTATGATTTTGGATTCATCCAAATATCTGCTTGCATAATTCTTGTGGGTTTACTTTTTGCTTTGTTAATCTTGACCCTGAATCTGAAAATGTCCCTCTTCCTGTGGTTTTAACATCATGGATTCTGTTTGTTAAAAAATACCACCAACCATGGAAGTTTCCAAACAGGAGAATGATTTTTTTCGGCTTAGCGGCCACTTTAAATGCCCCTTAAAATATATTGACTGATGATACTTAATTGACTTAGATGTAAGATCTCTCCATTTGTCAGGCCCTGTTAAGTTCTGTGAGTAACAGAACATTCAGAAAGATTTCTTATATCAGTTATTGCTCTGCAGAACTAGCACATTTGAGATTTCTAACTTAAGCTAAAAGAGTTGAAAGAGACCAGTGTATACGATAATACAATAAGGAAACGTCTTGTACAATTTACCACACGTCTCGAGAGGGGCTCCTCTAAAAACAAAAGCTGTTATTGATGTAGAGACTGCTAGTAAAATGGATACTACTTTTGTTAAAGTCCGTGATATCTCCACAGGTGTAATGTGTCACAGGAAGAGCTACAGATGTTTGTCTACTAGTTTCTGATTCTACTGTTCAGGAAACCAGGCCTCAACTCCCAGCCACAGGGAAAAAATCAGTTACATCTGGTTGAAGTGCCCACTTTTTCCATGATCATATCTGAAACTGCATGACTCCCACTTTGTATCATCTCTTGGTCAGGTGGTTTTCCATTCCTCCTATTATCAGCAACACAGCCAGTCAGGAGGGCCATACTGTTGAATATCCAGGATGAAGGGTCATAAAGTTATTAACTTGCCAAAAAATACAGGATTTTCCACTGCGTGTTTGGAATCCAAAGAGCTGACCAATTCATACTTCAGCGTCCTTATGACCAGCATCATTTTTTTTGTTCCTGGAAAATGTTTCCAGTAGGACAAACTTCTTGTGTGAATCCAATTTGGTAACGTTAAAATGCTTTCTCAACAAAACTTTGAACAAAGGCTTCATCCACTACCCCAACTCCTAATCACAGATAGTACAATAGAGCCCTAAGTAAAATTGTTATTTAAAAAATCGTACCATTTGCTCTTGATGTAATTTTTTAAAAACTTCAACGATCAAGCCTTTTTAATAAGATCAGCCTCTGAGAAATATCCTAATTTATTATTATTCTCAAAACTATAAGCAGCTTACAGCTTTTATAGCATTTTAGGAAACATAGTGTGCCAAACTTGAGAAATACAGTATAAACTACACCTACTGTCAGTCAGTTTCCTAGAAACTACATTTTATCATCTGAAATGTAGAACCCTACCAAAATAGAAGCTATTTTATTTGGTAGGGATTTTGGTGCAGTAGAGGTGTGCAATGATTGTTAGGCTGCACCTGTTATTATTGACATTTCAGTCTTTAATTCTCTAGACTGGTAGTACCAATCTCTTATTTATTTTATTTTTATTAGATTTATACCCCACCTCTCTTTCCCGGTCAAGGGGAACTTGAGGCTGCTCACAGTTAAAAAACAATACAATAAAACAACCATTAAAAGCAATAATACAGTATATTAAAAATATTACAGCACAATCATACACCAACCAATAATCATTTTCCCAAGGGCGGGGGGCATCAGATCCAAGCCTGCCGACAGAGCCAAGTCTTAGTGGCTCTGCGGAAGGCCAACAGATTCAGAATGGTTCTGATATCCACAGGTAGTTGGTTCCAGAGGGCAGTGCCGCCACAGAGAAGGCCTTAGCTTGGGAACCCGCCAGCCAACATTGTTTAGCTGACGGAACCCATATCTGGCCCTGTGGGATCTAACTGGGCGCTGGGAGGCATGTGGTGATAGAAGGCGGTCTCGAAGGTACCCTGCTCCTAAGCCATGAAGAGTTTTAAAAGTTGTCACTAGCACCTTAAATTGCACCCGGAAGACCACTGGAAGCCAGTGCAGCTCATGGAAGACAAGTGTTTTATGGGTGCACCAAGATACACCCTTAATCACTCGCACGGCTGCATTCTGTACCAATTGAAGTCTCCGAGTGCTTTTTAAGGGCGGCCCCATGTAGAGTGCATTACAGTAATCTAATCGAGAGGTGACAAGGACATGAGCGACCGTAAGAAGAGCCTCCCAATCCAGGAAGGGGCGCAACTGATGCAACAGGTGAACCTGTGCATAGGCCCCCTTGGCCGCAGCCACCAAATGATGGTTCAGTTGCAGCTGTGGATCTAAGAGGACCCCTAAGATGCGCACCCGTTCTGAGGGGAGCAATATTTCTCCCCCCAGCATCAACTTTGGACAATCCACTAGACCATGAGGGGGCAACATCCACAGCCACTCAGTCTTGTCAGGATTGAGCCAGAGCCTGTTGGTCCCCATCCAGATCCTCACAGCTTCCAGGCACCGGGACATCACCTCCATGGCATCACTAGTTCGGCCCAGGGCAGAGATATAAAATTGGGTATCATCAGCGTACTGACGATACGCTACCCCGTGCCATCAGATGATCTCACCCAGCGGTTTCATGAATATGTTAAATAGGAAGGGAGAGAGAACCAAATGCTGAGGGACTCTGCAGGGCAGAGTCCGCAGGTCAGATCTCTGCCCCCCTACCAACACCAACTGGGTACGGCCCGAGATATAGGAGGTGAACCACTGTAAAATGGTGCCTCCCACTCCCAAACCCCTAAGCCGTCCCAGATCAAAGTTGTTTACTTTGATCTCAGATGAAGTCAATGGGATGAAGTCATTACAAAAGGTTTCTATCACTTGAAAAAGGCTTTATGATGAAGGTCCCAACAGTTTTTTGGTGAGTGGCAAATATACCACACTGCCTACAAATTAAAGCAGCTCAATTGCTCTGAGTAAAATTAGATTGTTTAGTGAAACAAAGCATCTTCTGAAGAGGAAATCAACACCTGACCCATTAGGACGTTTAAATGGTCTACATCAGGTCCTCAACCTCTTAAGCTGCACCCACTAGTGGGCTGTTAGGGGTTTGCAACTGGGCCTCAGTAACAGCTGGTGAGCATGTGCGTGCATGCATACTCACTTAAGCAAGTATGTGTTTGTGTGGTCTATTTAAGTGAGTGGCAGGTGTGTGCATGCTCACGCAAATGGAGCTGCATGCATGTGCACTTGCTGGCCGCTTTCGTGGAACCATCCCCTCCGCGCCCACCCCCCGCCAGTTGACAAAGAAACGTTCAGGAACTCCTGCCTGCATCCTAGCCATCCACATTGTCATTGATTTATAATGCTCACCGCATTTCATGGTCATATGAACACCATTTGTGGTCTTCCCAGCTTGCCTCCAACAAGCAAAGTTAAGGGGGAAGTCAGCAGGGAAAATCACAGTCACAAGTCTCACCTACCAGCCATGATGATTCGATTAATGACTGCAGCAAAAAGGACATTAAATTGGGCATGGTCACATGATACTTCAATAAATGACTGTGATTTAATGCATTTTTCAGTCCCTGTTGTCATAAATCAAGAATTAGCTGTGTGTTGCCTGCAGAATCTACTCTGAATTGGATTCTGTGGGTCCCTGAGGAGTGGAACATTGTATATTTCTTGGAAGATTCCTCCTTTTCTTGAGTTTCTCTTATAGCCCAAAGAGAGAATACTTCTGAGAATGCAGGTTCAGAGAATAAAGGACAGTGAAATAAAATGAACTTTACTATAGAGAATTTGTAGAACTAGAGACACTCAGATTCATAAACAGTTTTGAGAGGATAGAAGTAGCCATTACTCGGGATATAAAGTTCGTTTTCTAATTCATGAGAACTATAAACAGTTAATATTTTGGCCCTATTATCTAGCCCTAGCTTGGTGTAAGTTTAGATTCTTGGACTTTCTGATATCTCCCACTTCACAGACTACTTTGGATATCAATCATGCTGGTTAAACTCTTTGGCTTGGTGGCCAGATTTGTTTAGTTTTCCAGATTTGTCTAGTTTTCTCAGCCTATGCTCTGAAAATGGCTCCGTTCTGGGAATTACCTTTAACTACATCGCTCCTGAACAGTCATTTGACAGCCTTAGGTGATAAAAGAGGATGGCATTGTATTGTAATTGAAATGGATTATAAAGTGACTCTCCTTATCCATGAATCAACATTAATTCATCAAAAAAAACCCTTTTAAGTTGTAGTTACTTTTTTTAAGCCAAAAGTATCTTTCAAAATCACCTTTACTTATCTGTATATGAACCCAGTTGAAATTTATTTAATACTATTGAAGTAAGATTTTGAATTGAAATCTTTTTAATATTGGAAGTCATGATGATGGAATTTATTTCCCAATAAATATGGTTAGGAATGCATCCTTAATATCTATATAGGATCATTATATACACTAGCCTTGTATTTTAATGAATGAACGTTGCATTGTTGCATGCTGTGTTCTCTATTTATTTATTAGATTTATATCCTGCCTCTTCCCCAATCAGGGGAACTCTAAAAGACATACCATAATATCTCAATCTATTTCTATAATTGAAAATGACATATTGCCATGGGCTGCAAATGCCATGGGTAGTTTTCATGTTTAGCTCTGTGGGCTCAGCTGATTATTATTTTACTTGATAGGAAAGGCCACATATTATAATGAATTAATCCTACCGAC
>JANHGC010007033.1:113591-125138 GCA_027560395.1 Boaedon fuliginosus
TTTTAAGTGCTTTAAAAATATACTGGTAGTTTTTAAAATCCTTTTTGTATACCCAGAAATACTAGGGATTTTATCTTTAGAATGGAGAGTATGTCCTATTAGTTTTAGTCATTAAATGAAATAATAAGGTATGTTTTCCTGTTTTCTCTTTTATTGGATAAATATTGCAAGATAGAATGTGAAGTTGTTAAGGCAAAAACTTTAATAAGATGTAACATTTCCCTAGTCTGTAATTCTTTATTGTTTTCATTATTTGTAATTGTACTATTTTTGGTTCAGGAACTCAGTCTGGCATACATAGTAGTCCTTCCTTCTCTTTTTCTCCACATCACTTTGTGCTGCAGATGGGAATGAGAGAGATATTGGCCCAAATTCATTGAGTGAGCTTTTGGGGTAGATATTTGACAGGAATCTGGATTTACCCTGTACAGGTAGTCCTCAACTTACAACCACAATTGAGTTCAAAATTTCTGTGGTTAAGTAAGACATTAGTTAAGTGAATTCTGCCCCATTTTACGACCTTTCTTGCCACAGCTGTTAAGTGAATCACTTCAATTGATAGGTTAGTAACCTGGTTAAGTGGATCTGGCTTCCCCACTGGCTTCGCTACTCAGACGGTCAGAAAAAGTGATCACATGACTTTAGGACACAACAACTGTCATAAGTATGAACTAGTTGCCAAGCATCTGAATTTTGTTCACATGATCCTGGGGATGCTGCAAAGGTTGTAACTAAAAAATGGTCATAAGTCCCTTTTTTCGGTGATGTAACTTTGAACCGTCACTAGATGAACTGTTGTAAGTTGAGGATTAACTGTGGAACATGATGTACAACCCATTTGGCACACAAAAGAACCTCCCGATAAGAATCTATCACTGTTTGACCATTGTAACACATTCAAATGAATGAATAAAATAAAAGAGCTGTGCCTATTTATGAAGGCTTGAATGTATGTTAATTAGGGCCCAGATATATTATCAGGTAGACCATTGTGCCCAGTAAAATTAAGGCATCCATGAGTATTCACTGGAATGTTGAGTATACCTTAAATTGAATGAACAAATTAAAAGGGGAAGAGAAATTTATAATATAGCATCTCTTTTTATTTGTTTATTCATTCCCCAGATTTTTCTTAATAACTTTATATCAGATGTTCTTTAGCTTATACAGAGGTTGATAGCATATATATTGGACAGCAATCACAGCTCTTGAAAAAGAATGCTTGTATCTGTCAAGTTTCATATAGCATCTGACTGCTTTACGATGCCTTATGAAGATTTGATTACAATATGCCGTCCGGAGCCAACAGTGCATGCTATTTACTTGGCTCAGTGCCAGCTCTGGCTACTTGATTCCTCAAAAAGTTGCTACCACCCAGAGGGGGCAAAACCAATGAGCCATAGGGCATGCTTTTTATTAAAGAGGAGTCAAAGAGCAAAAAGAAACCACATCAGCTGCTGTCAATACTAAACTAGTGCCAGAAACCCCAAGGCTACTACTGTTGCAGAACAACTGCCAAGCACTATAAATCTGAGATTTACTGTGACGCAAAGTTTCCTTAAGAGCTTAATTTCTGAAGCTACTGTATTACTTTTCTTAAAGTGGTGTATTTTAGGTACAATCCACTTGAGGGAGTGAGGGTTAAGATATAAGTGTGAGTTTGATGAATGAAAGAACTACTCTCTGTGTGTTTCTTGGCAAGTTGCCACGTCTTTGGGGATCATAGAAATTATTGATGACACAGAACACTTGTATGCCCTTAGCCTGTACAGCTGATTCAACATAGAAAGAAATGCATTCAGAAGAAGAAAGTATTTGTGTGAGTGCAATGGAACTAGGAGCTTTCTTTTGATGTGAATAAGAGTTTATTAGAAATGTTGAGGAATTCTAGGTATGAAGCGGTTTGAAACTATTTCATATGTAAATGCTTGTATATATTATATGAATTTATAATAGCAAATTATTTAAAAAAAATAGAATGTAATAAATCTAAATATCATTTCCTTTGTTACAATTTATGATACTTACAGCTTGTTTAACATGAAAATAAGAACAGCTTACTTGTTCGTAAATCAGAGATAGAATGTTTTCAAACTCCATGTCAATGTTTCAAATCAGTAATGTGCATTCCACTTTTATTTCAGGCAAATGGCATTAAAATCGGCCCTCAGCATGCTGCTACTAATGCAACACTTGCAGGCAATCAAGGAGGACAACAAGCTGGTGGAGGCTGCTGTTGAACCTATTTTTACTTCCTAGCTGCCTGATGAGACCGACTTTCAACCCCCCTCTCCACTCAGTTTCAATTATGACACGAAATTATTGTAAGATGGCATCATGTTGCGGAAGACTTTATTCTTCAAATCTTGTAAAACTTTGAATAAATGGTTAACATTCACTTAAAATACAGGTTTTGGAGATTGTATTCATATCTATATTTCCATTTAATTTTGAAGTCCATTGTTGTGATTATTTTTGTCAAATATTGTCTTGTGCCCTTGACTACGAACTGTATTAAACACTACAAAGTCATCTGAGTACTTTATTCAGTTTATGTAGTTAGGTGACCCAGCTACTGTGGTTACCTAATGTTTACTATTGTAGAACTGTCCTCAATTTTGTCCATTTTCAGCTCTGAAAAAAAAAAGGGATTCTTAATCCTGTATTTATCATTTACTTTCTGTATATATAGTTTAACAAGCTGCTTGGATGTATTTGCCAAGCTATAATTCTTTAATGCATTTGCATAAATTCAATACATTTAGAGCTTGGAGGTGCAAAGCATTATTAGAAATTGCTTAGATATTGAATTTTAAACTTTATTGATATGTTAGCATGTTTGTTGTCTTGTCATTCTAGAGTCCCCACCTCCCCAAAACTGCTTTGTGTATATTATTAGAAGCTACATATGTGTTACCTATTTTAATGCCAAATGTTTGTTATTTGCTCACAACTTCCATAACACCTCTTCAGAAATGGATTAGCTGTTTGCCTTAATTGTGTAGGTTAAATATATTATGAATGAAAATAGAGAAAACATTGAAACTCCAAATGGTACATTATGAAGAGTTTGATCATAAATTTATTTCCATCTTCACTTATAGGTAAATGTTTTTCACCAAGGACAGTTTTTCAGCTTAGATGTACAGTAACTGTGTAAAGTTGGTTTTCTTTTGGTTTGGGCTTTTTTTTTAATTTTTGGTGGCAACATGTAATCTTAATATGGTAAACATCTTGTCTATTGTGAAGGAGGTGTGACAATAAAATTGCCAGATTGCAAATACTTGATTGAAGACAAAATTGAAAATGCTTTAGTGCTGCACTCCACATGGTGATTTTATTTTCATTTTCTCCATAGTTTTCATTTATTTTCCCTGTGCAAAATAAGTTCATGGTAATCATATATTAAGCAAAGGAAGATAGATAGAACTTTTATATTAAGTGAGAATGCCTTTTCTTGAACCAACAGTGTTGCTAATGGTTTTTTTTAAAGATCACTCAATTAACATTTCCAATTTAGAACCTAGAGAGAGAATATGACATGGTCGATATATTCAAATGGAAGTGGAAATCATTTCTAATTTAATGTTACAATTTCTTGATAGACATTCAGTAACTGAACAATATATTTAATTATTACATTTTTATCATATCACAAAGATATAGCAAATAGTATTTGTGTCCAAAGATTGCACATTTTTGATAGTCACAAGTGTAGGATTTAGGACAGTAACTGTAACTGGATGGGCCACAGTCCAGGCTATGTGAAGGTGATTATTTGTGTGTGTATATGTGCTAATAGGGTGGGTTTTTCTAAAAAGCTTTTCTATACAAGCCTTAATTTACCTCTTTTTCTTGGATTTTGATGTTTCCTTTAACCAGTAATGGGAAGTGCAGCACCTTACCATCAAATTTTAGTGAGGTGATCTGAAGGATTTTAGAAGCTGCAATAAAAATAGTGAATTGGCTTTGTGCTGCCCACAGGATGCCCACCTGTTCTAAGGTGCCCAGAGAAGCCTTTTAGCTTCATGACAATCATGAAACAGCTTTCTTGGAGATATGTTTAAATGCTTTTATTCATTAGGGAATGCTCCATTCTCCTTAACATTGGTCTACAAAGGGCTGGGTATGGCAATGATAGAAATATGTGATGTATACACATTTAATTCAACTGCAAATCCCTTAATCTGCCATGCTGGGTTAGGTATAAATAGGGGAAATTCACCAGTATGTGTGGAATCGACCCAAGACCCAAAATCAGCATGCAGAATACAAGGATTTTATAGGTTGAACATGCATGCATGATTTCAGGCTACTGTTCATGATAGAAATACTAAGTGCTGTTTTTTTCTTTGATGCTGTGTTCTGTCATGATCTCAATGTACATTTTCTATAAATGTAATAACAAACTCATACTTTAAAAAATATCTGAGTTTGTGCGCCATAAAAATTGAGTTTCTTGATCTGTATGTGATGAATCAGCTGTTCCATACTGAAATGTTTTTCTTACCTCTCTTAAGGTACAGTGTTCCCTTCTTGCAAAAGTTGAGCAGTTCTGAAGATGAATAATTTGAAATAGAGAATTTGTACCTTTTAAATCCTGTTCTTTTCATCAAACATTTTAAGCAACTGTATATGGTAGGCTAATATAGTTTGTGAGCCCTACTACCCATATTCTTGTGATGTTTTCATTGGATATGGTATTTTAGTACTGTACACATTTAATATGCTCTCTGTGTATGTATAATATATACAGTACACATATATATTTTTGAAATAGAAATCTCTGAATTTTCTATTATATTACAATATATGTGTGTATTAGTTGTTTCTAATCACTGGATTTATATGGTACAAATTCCAGATGCAACAGACTAACTGCAGTGTTTCACAAAAGTGAGAGAAATGATCAATACATGTTACCTATACCATTATTAATGTTTGGAAGCTACTTAAAACAAGTATTGTTTATATGTTCAAAATTTATATTTGTTTCATCTCTGTCATTCTCATTCTGCCTTTGTTACAAGCAAATGTCGTTTTCCCTTTTCCCCTTCCCTTCTCCTTGTCCCATTTCAAAAACATTACAGAATTTATATTGGAAATGATGCTTTAGCAGCCATAGTGTTACAGGTGTTGAAAATACCTTTGCATTAAAGAGAAACTTTGATAAGGCATTGGAAGTACCCTATCTGCTTACTGTTGGCCATCGCTAGAAGAAGGTATTTCAGTATATACTTAGCAATCTGCTCCATTTTAATTGTATGGAACTTTTCTAAAGTTTAAACCTATAGAAATTGGTACAACAATTTGGATTATCACTAGGAAAACTGGGTAAAATGTTGAAAAAAAATTACTTTTGACAATGCTTTCTTCCATTTACTTGTAAATACTATAGAGGTATCCTTTAAGGATGGTGCCTGGCATATTTACATAGTAGAACATGCTATTAAGTTTAAACATCAGCTACTTGTTTTTATGTTTTTGTTTTTTAAAATGGGCACTCAGAACTAAGTTCAAAATTTGCCAAATATGAAAGCTAAATAACATTTATGGAAATATGTTTTCATTTCAAATGGAAATGATTGATTACTCAGACAATACAGTAAAGTTTTTTCTAAGGTGTAGAATTTCCTTGCAGCCTTGTTAATATATTTTGTTTTATTGTGATATTGAAGTTTAGTTTGTAAATAACCCACGTTGATACTGTACTATGCAAGCAGCTGATAAACTGTCTGCAGTACTAGGTTTGCTATGCATGAAAGAAACCAAATTGTTGCTAATAAAAACTACTAAAATACTCTTAACAAAGCCAAGACCATGACATAAAATAGTATGTAATGGATCTATCACTTCTATTCTTGGAACGGATTTTATTATTTTTGGACTTGTTACAAACGTGGTTAAATATTGTGGATAAGGAGGAACAGACTTTTGGCCAATGCAAGAAACGCTATATTATCCTACTTAAACCACAGTGGGAGTGCCCGAGTCAGGTTTATTTTCTACATGCTCTAGCAGTTGAGTTTAAACAACAACAAAAAAAAGATTGCTTTGAGTCAAAACATAATAAAAATGTTCTTGCTGACACTTGTCCATAGACAATTAAATAATTAGGTGGAGAAGTGGTTCTGTTAAGCAATAATGTATTTCTAAAAACATTTCAGATAAAGATTTCAAAAGAAAAACTTGTTAAGTTCAGGATGAAAGGTTCAATTACATTTTAGTTTTTTCAGTGTAATAATTGAAAATGGGCCTTAAGCAGATTTTTAAAGCCTTTAAATCATGGGTGTCAAACTGGTGTCATGTTGCTGTCACGTAATTTATTGTGACATTTTTCACAGAGCAGGGGTGGGTGTGGCCTGTGCATGACGCATCTGGCCCGATGGCCGCCAGTTTGACATACACACATGCGCTTTAAAAACTGGAAATAGGTATTTTGTCTTAGCAGACAAAACATGAATTTGTGTAAGCAACTTTCACATTACACAGTCCCATATATTATTGTCAGTTGCATAACAAATGTAAATAAAAATTGTAAAAGTATTTCTGAATTATGAACAGGTTGATTCCTCCTTCCATTAAACCATCTTGCTACTTTAGCCTAGGATTTTCCCAAGAAAATACACCAGGAGGCAATGAAACTGAAATATAATTGGGGTGTATTTTTAGTGTATTAGGCAAAGCAATATAAATTCTGTTTTAGGTGTCTGAAATCGGTTATTTTTCACAGTTCAGTATTCATAAGTATCCTGGCCTGATAAGAATCAATAGTTCAAGACAATTGAAAGCATTTTCCGGTTAGTTTTCTGTATCTGGCATCATTCTCCCTTTGCAGAAAGAAGGGAAAGCTTGCACTGAAGCGATCATCAGATACATTACAATCTTCATGGACTGTCGGAATGAATAGTCTTTTGAGATGAGAATATCTGGGATTCTTCTCCAGATGTTCAACTAAGACTTACAATTTTCATTGTTATATTTATAAAATAGAAGTTTCACATCATGTTATAGCCTACAATTACTACTGTTATATTTCCATGAATGTATTAGTATAGATTGGGCACTTTTTAAAAGAAAGGTGAGTGCATTAAGGGTAAAAGAAGCTTATGATTTAAGTGTGTTAAAATGGGTTAGAGGAATAAGTTTTTGTGATCTCAGATTTTATTTCTAATTTTATTTCTAATTTCAGATTCTGAGGAATTATTTTTTAGAGTCATCTGAATAAAGTGAGGGGGGGGTTGTGTTCTTTACAGTTTCTGAAATTTCTCAAAAGTTTGATCTGCTGAACTTAGATTTTCTATCAAGTTCACAAACTTCCCTTGGCATAAACCATGGGAAATGATGCACCATTTTCAGGTCAGTGTTCAGATACAAATTAGAGCAGAAATGGTACATACTAATTATTCCCATCCCCGATGTATTGGTAAGCGAGTTCCCCATTGGGGGAAGAGAGGCGGGATATAAATCAAATAAATAAATAAGTGTATAAAGCAAGGTGGTGCTTTTCTTTCGTTCAGCAAAAAGCACAACTGAGTAAATCCAATAAACTATTTCATGAATCAACTTTTTTTCTGTGGTGTAAAACTGGTCCCCAATCCCAGGCTGTGGACCAATACCAATCCATGGCTTGTTAGGAACACAGCTGGAGGTGAAAAGCAGGCAAAACTGCACATGTAAGAATCTAGGTTGCAAGCTCCCCCCACGCCCCCCCCCCCGGTGGAAAAATTGTTTTCCACGAAACATTCCTGATGCCAAAAAGATTGGGTATTGCTGGTGTATAGTTACTAGAACCTCAAATCCACTACTTCCGTTTGTGAATGTGCTGCTATGTTCACATAGCATGTAACTTGTGTAACTGAATTATTTCTTCAACTCAAAATTCTGGATATGCATGGCACATTGTACATATTAACACATACTGAGTTCACATAACTAAGCTAAAATTTAGTGGGCCAGCATTCTATAGTCTGCCGGGCAACCATCTAAATTGAAGGAAAACTCAGTTCTTTGTTATTGCTAAATGGCAGCTGTCAGTATCAAGGATAGGAAGAGATTGAGAATTTTAGAAAATCTGGATTTCTCAAAACTGAAGAAATATAAAATCAGCAATGTAAGCCAGATTTGTGTTGACATTACATAGAGCCATATAGACCATAGTGAGCTTTTTGTAAAAAGTATGTTAAACCAAAAGAATTGTCATATTGTATTATTTGTTATGTATGTAAATGTTTCATTCTATGCTTCAATCAAATGCTGCCAAATTAGTATAATATCAAACTACTGTAGGTGGCAAAATCAGAATGGCCAGATGGAAGCCGAGGGATACAAACAAGCTCTTTGCTGCGTCTGGTAGTCGTGGGAATGTTTGCAGTCCCTATAGGGTACCCCTACAAAAGCATTTCTCCTTGTTCTGGGAATTTAGTCCAGCGGGTATAAATCTAATAAATAAATAAATAAATAAATTTCAGACATGAAACAAATCTCATTTAAATCTGCAAGAAACTCTCATCTTGCAGTGCAAATAGTTCACTTTAGGGAGCAGTGTTTCTCCGAAATTTAATTCAATAATTGAAAGGGAAAGGCGGAAAAGCTCTGTGAGAGTTAACGCCACTGAGGTGGGGGTAAGATTATAATTCTTCAAACGCTTCCCAGCTCAACTCCTTAGTTGCAAAACGGAGCAGAAACGATCCTTTGCACGGTTGCTGGCCACCTGAAGGCAAAGCAGAGTCGCTGTAAATTCCTTTTCTGCATAGCTTCGGTAATTCTTTCCCGCCACGAATAAAAGAGGCTCCGGGCGAGCGGCGTAAGCAAGCAAAATGGTTTTAACTGCCCGGTGAGCAGCTAAACGCCGAGTTCTTTTGTGAGAGGCTTCGAGTTTCCTGTGGGAAACGCTGACGGCCAACATGAAGGGTTTTCTCACTTCCTGTGAAAGAACTACTTAGGGGACCGACGGCTGCCTTGCGGGGGCGACTCCCTGCCTTCGCCTGTGGTATTGACGGAGGAAGGGGGTCTCCATTTCCTGAACGGGCTTCTGCTGAGGTTTCCTGTGTGGATCATCAAAGAAGTGGGGGGGGGGGAAACCGAGGCTTTTTGCGCGTGCATTAGGCGGCGTACGCTTCTCCCGAGTGGCGGAACAGCAGATCATAAACGCCGAGGATTTGCTGCTTCCTGCAGGGGATCCCCAAGCGGAGGCGGAGAGGTCGGAAGCAACTTGAGCGCGTTCTGGGGTGGGAAGCCCGCCGTCGGGGCGCTTGTGCCCGCTTGTTTTCGCGGTGATGCTGCCGTTCGCCGTTTCGCGCCTGGAAAATTAATGTGGAAATTCAGTAGTCCTAGAGGCGGCCCTGGAGCTCGGCTCATTGTTCTCCGCAAACATCATCCGCCGGTCCTCGGAGCCCTTCAAGCCGCGCCTGCCCTCCCCTTTTAAATCCGCCCAGCTCCTCCTCGCGGATTCACGGAACGAGGCCAGAGCCACCTGGGCGTCGAGAGTTTCCTCCCCCGCGCGTCCCTTTCCACGCCCCCTTTTGAACTGACGCCCAATCCCCAGGGACTGGGGAAATCTGTCCCTGCCGCGCCGGTCCCGACCGGCACAGTCAGTTGGAGGAGGTAGGGGGAGGGGTATATCTCCTTCCATTGGCTCAGGGTCACAACCAATGGCGCGGTGAGGGAAAAGTGCCGTCAGGGAAAAGGAAAACCCTGAGACTGTGACGTAGAGAAACGGAGAGGAACAACGGGGTCGGGGAAATGGAATCCCGGGAGAAGAAAGACTAGCGCTTAGCAATAGAATGGAAACGGGGCGGGCAGACAGGATGCCCTTCGGGCTGGGGAGGGTCGAGAGTTTCCAGAAAAGAAAAGACGCGCGGCAGCGATGCCGGGTGTGTGTCTCTCTGTGTGTGCGTGCGCGTGTGCTTGAGGGGAAGTGCAGGTGAGAAGGTAGCTGTGGATGGGTCAGAGGAACCTGGGACAGCGGAAGTTAGGAGGGGCCGTTTTGGTTAGGGCTGGGCTGGGAGAAGGCGGGGGGGGCATTTGCGAGCCACCCGGAGGTTTCAAGCGACGGAGCGGGGGGCATCGCAGAGTGCGGTCTCCGCGCACCTGGAAGGGTTGTAGGTGTAGAATAAGCTTTACAGATGGGAGAAGGAAGGGACGACTTGTTCTCATTTCAGCCTGTGTTTTTTTTGCAGATTATAAAGTTCTTTCTTGTTTAAAGCAAAGACTCTGTTATCTGTCATCGGGAAGTCTTTACTTAACGTTTCCAGAAACTCTTCCCAAAGAGAACCTGTTTTTCAAGAACGAGCCATTTTATTTCGCTAGCTTCGGATAATTTTGTTTTGTTCCTCCTACGTCCTTGAATTAGTCACTGTGGTATAAATGAAATCTGAATCTTAAATTGAAGAAGCTATTACAATTCCATGCTTGTATTCAATATGGGCAAGCAAACTCTACAAAACTTGTACTTAGGACTACTGGCAAGTTGCACAAGCATTTGCATTGTTTTGCAATGAGCTCCAGTGATTCACTGAGGATCTTTTCAACTTGGTAAAGCCTCCGTTTTCAGGAAGTTTATGTGTCACAACCCTACGCTAGTTTTCAAACTAGTTCCAGCAAAGTACTTCTTACTCATGCTTACGCTTCCTGAAACATGCTATTCCATTATCTATAAAGTAATCTTAAGTAGTCTAAATATGCATGAAGAATAAGGATGTTGCTTAATATTCTGCACAAAGGGGTTCTGAAATAGTGAAATCCTGTTTCAGAACTATTTAGCAGTTAAGAATTCACACTGAATTATGTATGCTGTTTTCCTAAACACAAGGAAATGCAGAACTGACAGGTTTCTATCACAAGCTTGCATGCTGCCCCGGCACATGTTAGTGACATTACAAAAACACTGAAGGCAGCTTCTTATCCTGTTTCATAAGCATCTTATATGTTTAATCACTTAGGTGATGATTAAACCAAATTGCCCATGAACAAACTTACCTTGTTTCTGCTTTTCTATTTTTTTCAGGGTAAATGAATGCTTTATTTTTGGAATTTAAGTGAGACTGTTGTATGTTTGATTTCTATCCTTAATAAAAATCCATTACTAAAACTCAAATAGTGAATGCCATTGTCAGAAGTCCACCTTAGTAAAGTTTTGTTCAATTAAAAGCCTTTCCCTGATACATATTTTAACTGGAACATGATAACTTTTTGTGACCTCTTACTCTTCCCACATGCCTTCCCTTCTTTTTTTGACATGGGAATGTGTTCCCTTTGTCTTGGTAAAAGTGTCTCAGAATATCTCATCAGGAATCATGCCTCAATTCTGGTTGTATTTAGCTTATCTCTTCTGTTTTCAAGATAATATTAATTACTTAAGAAATTACCTTGAATGAAAAAGGAGGCTTCTCTCTCCCCTTCCCCGCTCACACACACAGAAAATTATTTGAAATCAAGACAATCAACTATCAAGAATTCAGTTCTGAACAGCCTGCTGTAGTATATAAAAATATAGACTATGCTAAATATTGCTAAATTAATTTAATTAATTAATTAATTAAAATG
>JANHGC010007033.1:199560-214591 GCA_027560395.1 Boaedon fuliginosus
AATAATAATAATAATAATAATAATAATAATAATAATAATAATAATAATAATAATAATAATAATAATAATAATATACTGCAATCTTCAAGCTTCAAGAATGCTAACTTTTTAAGCTGTTCATTAGTGAATTGTAATTTCCCACTTCATTTAAAATATCCCTAAACATTCCTATTCCTAAACATTCTTGCACAATAAAAAGTTTTACACTGTAATTAAGAAACCCAGTTAACAAAGTGAAAAGTTCAATTCCCTCAGAAAAGCTATTGTTCTGTATTGTTACACTTCAATTAATGCTATAATTTACCAAACATGCATTTTTTATTACAGTGACCTTACTGTTTTATTTACTGATTTTTTTCCCTTTATCCATGCTTGCCCTTGAATAGATAGATGATGAACTTTTTAATCCAGATTATGTTGAAGTTGATCGAATAATGGATATTTCACATAGCAAAGATGATAATGGAGAGGTAAGTTTATTTTTTTAAAAAAAATTGTATTTGTTTGCTAGCAAATTAAAGTGAAGTATGCCATACATTGCTAAAACTATTTTCATTTTAAATTATTGCAATAAGTATTTCTGTTACATTTTTGGATACACATTAATTTTTAAATTACACTGCAGATAGTCCTTGATTTGAGTCGCTTAACAGCCATTTGAAGTTACAATGGATCTATGGGGAGGCTACTTACAACCCAGATTTGAAGCTCTAATGGTCACCACCACCACAATCAAGTGATTGAACTTGGCTGCTGAGCAACAGGGTCTCATTGATAGTCATTTGTAGCATCCTGTAGTCATGTGACCATATTTTAAGATAGTTTTGCTGAAAAACTATCAGTTTTTACTTTTGGTTTTTGGCAAAAAATGCTCTTAGCAAACCATTACTCCACTTAATGACCACCGAGGTCATCAGAAAAACTTATAAAATTGGGTCACATGACTGTCTTGTTTTACAACTGTCACAACTATGATGGGCAATCTCTATTATGGTTGAAAGTTTGAAGATTCCCTGTACTTCAACATCCATATCCTTCACCTGGACAAAATGTTGCTATATCAAATGTTATGAAAGATACTAATATGTCAAAACTATGTAAAATATGGGAATAGAAAATGAAGAAGAGGATAAGTTTGTAATAATGTCAAGATTTTATCTTGTAACACACACTGTATTTGTATGTCAGGGAAATGTTAAAGTTTGGCTTATGTAATACTAGTGTTATATTTGCTTTTTGAATATAACTTATTTTTATTATTCTCCATATAAGTTAAAATTCCACATAAAACATGATTAAATACATATAATAATTATTATTTGAAAGTTTCAAATTTAGGAATTTATTAATCATTTTATATTAATTATATGGTTGTAAAATCATAGTTAAAAATCAATTTTATCACTAACCTAGCCATATACTGAATATATAACGTACATTATAATGATTTTGGACCCCATACCTTTATGATGCTTTCTTTGTCACTGCCTATCTAAAGTGATTGAACATTGCTTTAATTATGGGCAATTAAATATTTTTTAGAATAGAGTTTCTTCAGGTGTGGTCCTAGAACCACTGGGGATTGCCCAAGACCTTCTCAAAGGTCTGTAAAATCCAAATTATTTGTCAGTCTATGTTGAAAAATAATACTGTACTAGTCAACCCATGACATATTGGGTCATCATTTCAGAGATATTTTCTTATCTAAACAGAGACCAAGGACAAAAAAAAAAACCAGGAGGGGAACAACTTTCATTTTCCTACCAGCTTGAATGTGGCTGGCCACCCTCTAGCAGCCTATGATGGAGCCAGTCTACCCTGTCTATGGATGTCTAACTGATCTTTAGCAGCTAAAGGAAGGCTGGGCTACTCAGCCTTCTGAGGTCTGGGGTAGGATTGGTCTATTAAAACTCTGGACAACAGCACGGCAGCACTGCAGCAGTTGTGGATTTGCCAAATTTCAATTCCATGGGAATCATGGATTCTAGATTTTGGACATATTCTATAAGATAGCCCATTTGAGATACCTTGGTTTAAAAGTTGTTGCTTCATGAGCAACTGTGAAAATGCTACACCAGACTGTTGGCATTTGGTTCACCCAGTTAAAGACACAAGAATTTTAATAATGTACACTAAAGCCCCATCAAATAATTGTGAAAATCAGTAGCAGCAGTGAATGTGTCAGTTTTAATTTTTAATTCAGTAAATATGAAATATAACCCACATGACTGAGCTCTTTCAACCTCCTACATGATTTTTAAAAGTGGAGAAGATCATGAGAGAGAAAAAGTTCAAGAAACATTCTGGGAAAACGTGAAATCTGTGGGGAAAATAATTTAGCTATTTTTGATATTCAGGAAAATCTTTCATTATAAATCTTACATCATCTTATTCATAGTGGACATTGTGGTTTACTATTAGGGATGGGTTCCTACCGGTTTGCAGGTTACCTGCTTTGTGGGCGCGCTTCCCGATCGCCTGTGAAACGTGCGCTGCGCGCGATTGACTTCGAAATCTTCATGGTGTTCTGCAAGCATTCTGATCCAACAACTGCGCAGCGGCTATCCAGATAGCTGCTGATAACCACCACGCAGCTGTTGGATCAGAGTGTTTGCAGAACACCATGAAGATTTCGAAGTCAATCGCGCGCAACCCGCGTTTGACAGGCGATCGGGAAGCGGGTAACCAGCAAACCAGTAGGAACCCATCCCTGTTTACATATTCTCCTCATGCATATTCACCCCATACTACATAGAATTCAAATGTAAGGTTTTTGGCAGGAGACTTATGTATTCCAGAGAATCTTCTATAGCAGAATTTTGGCTTTGGTTCAAAGAAGTTATGTTTTCAATGTTCCAGTGATAGTTCTTGGCAGTTCATCTTGGGTAGGTTTTTGTTGTTTTTTGTTTTTATTTTGAAATGGACTTTGCAAATGCCAACAGTCTGGTGTTGCATATCCACCAAAAATTTGTTTAATTCTAATTTTGTAATCAATCCTGCAAATATTGGCCCTAACACTTGTACCACTTTTATCTTTATTACTATGTTTCCCCTTTTCTAATCTTGTAGAGAAATGTACTAACCAATGGTGGGCTTTCTGATTTGTTTTCTGTAGGAGAAGTTTGTGACCTCACTTATAATTTGTTGTTATATAGTCCAGTATAAATTTCTTCATTAATTGGAGCGGATGTCTCTTATCTATCCTTTCCACATCTTTTGGATGCAACACATTATCAATATTGATATAATATTTATATTTCAGTCTTCTATAATTTCTTCATATTGATTTCACCAGATTTGTTTCCATGTGGCCAGTTAAATCAAGGCAGAAAAAACTTTTTTATTTTCTTTAGCTTCATTGTTCCTCAGGACAATAAATTAAGATAGACTTAACTTACTAAATACCTGCATTTTCCTTATGAAAAGGTTTCTTCTGTCTTGACTTTTATGCTTGATAACAAGGAGATAACAACTGGTGAGGGAATTTAAATTGCTAAACAATAAATGTTGTTCATCACTCCGGAGGTTATGCTGCAGAAGCCTTGAGTAGTTCAGTTGCCCTTCAGCATCACACATGGTTTCATTTCAAAGAACTCTCACAGGACATTCGGGTCTGAGTTGAGGATTTACTATGGTTTATTTAGTTAGAAGACCTATTATGGGCATGCTAGGCTGTGTCCAAAACCAAAATTTTTGTATTTATGGAAGATGACACTGTTCAGGGGAAGTTATGTATTATTAGATGGGATCAAATCATAGGACATACTTCAAATCAGCTAGATCCATGCAGCAAATCCATAAGAGACTATGCTGGGATTCCAAATAGCACTTTTGATTGTTTTAGTTCATTCTGCTGAAATTTTATGGTTGGAATTCTATTATAGTGAATTTATGAATAGTGAGCTCCCACAATAATCACACAGACTATTTCTGTTCTTTTTTTTAATGGCTGCTTTAAGTCACTATACAAAAAATTAAGCTTTGTTTGTCATAGAACAACTTGAAAGTGAGTCTCTCTAAATTATTTCAGGGAAGGTTTTTATTCTAATATTGAAGAAAAAAAGATCTTTATCAGGTTCATCATCGTCTGGATGCAAATACCAATCTGCAAATAGCCAAATTTCATAGGTTTTATTTTTAAATAAATGAAGCTGGTTTACCTCAATAGATGGAATTGATACTTGTTTTACAATTACATTGCTCCCGCCATCAGCAGTAAATTATTTATTTTATTTTTTATTTTATTTTATTAGATTTATACCCCGCCTCTCTTCCCCAGTCAAGGGGAACAAGGGGAATTATAAAGTAGTCAGAGTGTTTAATAATCCATATTAATTTTCTGTTGTTCCTTGAAAAATGATGTTCTCTAAAGTTTTGCTGTGTGATAGAGATTTACTGTTCATCCAGTAAATCATCATATTTTTACAGTGTGTCTTGATTTTGCGGTGTTGATGGGACTTCTGCTTTAGACTTTAAGCTAAGGTCCATTCTGTTTTTCTCCACTTGGAGAATGATTGGGTTTTTTGATTAAAAGAGTCACAGTTTTCTCCTAAACAGGTTACCTATTTCATTAGAATATTTTAGATAATGAACAGTGGGATTCCTTCCTTATTAGTACTATGTTGGGGTCTCATCTCAAAATTAACTTGCAGCTACTGTCTTTCAAGCAAACCTATGCCAATTATCCAGAAGAGGATATTGTGGGCCTGTTTTCTAGAAGGTTTCAAATTAAACAAAAACCAACTGTTGTTGTCTTTGGTCACCTTCTTATGTTTCATGGCTTTGCATTGCATTGCAGAATCTGGATTGTTCTTGCTTTTTGCAACCCCTTTTCTATTGATAATAGATACTAATGCTTCAAACACTGGGGAATGCACTGCCATAGAATAGAATAGCAGAATTGGAAGGGAGCTTATAGGTCTTCTAGTCCAACCCCCTGCTTAGGCAGGAAACCCTATACCATTTCAGATAAATTGTTATCTAATCTCTTCTTAAAAACCTCTAGTGTTGGAGCATTTACAACTTCTGGAGGCAAGTTGTTCCACTGATTAATTGTTCTGTCAGGAAATTTCTCTCCTTGATTGGTTTCCACCCATTGCTTGTTGTCCTGCCATCAAGTGCTTTGGAGAATAGCTTGACTCCCTCTTCTTACACAGTTCGATTCTTCTTCTCCTCCCTTTCCAGCACTCGTTTGCCGGGGGGGTTCCAGCTAGGTAGCCACCATCTTGGCGGCCGTCCCGGTCGGTCCTAGCTAAGAGCTCACGGGAGGTGGGGAGGGGATCGGCGTTTCCCCTCTGCCCTTCCTCCCACGCTCCTCTG
This sequence comes from Boaedon fuliginosus, assembly GCA_027560395.1. Taxonomy (NCBI): domain Eukaryota; kingdom Metazoa; phylum Chordata; class Lepidosauria; order Squamata; family Lamprophiidae; genus Boaedon; species Boaedon fuliginosus. Next base: position 204,880 of record JANHGC010007033.1, read on the forward strand.
CTTCGCCTATATTTCCCGATAGGCTTGGACCCTCTTCTGGGTCCTCAGATTGCCAGTCCTAGAGCAGTAGCCGCAGAGCTCGTGGCTTCTGCTTCCAGTATCGCCGGAAGTGCCCCTGGAAGTCAACTCAGTTTTCTAAGACCAGTCATTGGTGAATTCACAAATAGTAAAATAATTGTAATTATAGGTTACATGACTTTAAAAGTGATGTAACAAAGTACTTTCTCGGTATATGTACTGTTTTTACATTAAAAATAAAAGTTCAATGAAATATGCTAAGTTTTATATGGTTTACAAAATTACAATGCCATTGATCATATTCATTGACTTTCATATAATCATTTTGTTTGCTTTTTTCCCTTAAAAAGCCTGTGACTCATTATTTGGTGAAATGGTGTTCACTTCCATATGAAGACAGCACATGGGAATTAAAGCAAGACATAGATCAAACTAAGATTGAAGAATATGAGAGACTAGTGGCTAGGGAGCCAGAAACAGAACGTGTGGTAAGCTTTAGCTTTCTATTGAAAATGTTTCATAATAGAAGCTTAATAATGTGGTTGTGGAAATCACTAATATGATTTGCTGCATTTGAAATAGGAGCGACCTCCTGCTGATGACTGGAAGAAATCAGAATGTTCCAGAGAATATAAAAACAACAACAAACTCAGGGAATACCAGTTGGAAGGAGTAAACTGGCTTCTTTTCAACTGGTACAACACGTATGTAACATGCATTCATTGTAAAACAGTATAGTTTGACTTTTCAAATTTAATATCCCTGAATATTTTAAAATATAGGGTGTTTTAATTATCTTGATTAGTAAAATAGTAACTTCTGTGACTATATTCTCCCCCCCCCCCCCATGTGTGTATTTCTTCTGTTCATGAATTTGTATTAAACCTTGAAGTGGGTTTTTTTCTGTTTTAAAAAGGAAGTTTAATTCTTAAATGTAAATGTCCTTATGATACATAGGATTCTTACAGTCAAATAAATAAGGAAGTGTGTTTGTAAACCTTATTTGAGGAGCTGAATTATAATTTCAGAACTGAACATTTATTCATTGCAGACGCAACTGCATTTTAGCAGATGAAATGGGATTGGGAAAAACTATCCAGTCCATTACATTTCTCTATGAGATATATTTAAAAGGAATCCACGGTCCATTTTTGGTTATTGCCCCATTGTCTACAATCCCCAATTGGGAAAGAGAATTCCGTACCTGGACAGAGTTGAATGTTGTTGTGTATCATGGGAGCCAAGCCAGTCGAAGGATGATTCAGACATATGAAATGTATTTCAAAGACCCACAGGTAAATGTTATTATAACTATTTCTCCTTGTTGGTTATTGCCCTTCATTGTTTCAAAAACTAAAGTCAGGGTTAGAAAAGGGGTTGCCAAAGGGAAATGTTTTCCATAAATTCGGCACACATAAATATGACTCTATTAAGGTTTCCTAAATTAGGGGATTTAAACAGTAGAATACAGTTTTTCCTCTCTGATTAAACAAAACTAAGAATGATTTATAAGTACATTTTTTCTGTCATATCAAAAAAACCTGGAAGAAACTCATAGCACTTTTTCCAACTAACATATTTTATTAAAAAGCATAAGCTTTTGTGTGCTGCAGTTCCCTTCATTGGGGTATAAATTTAATATTAATTTTAATACTCATATTTATCATTCTAATATTTTAATGTTTTACTTTGACATTTTTACTCTGTAAGCCACTGAGTTGTCTCTAGGCTAAAAGGATGGTATATAAATTTAATAAATAAAATAAAAGTAAAAAATTAGGATAAGTGGAATGGGGAGAAGGCAGATTGTTTATGCAGATCCAAGTTATTAATAAGACACACTTCCTTCATTGTCACATTATCAATATTCCACAGAACATTTGATATTGTTGGTAACATTTATAAAGAATGCATAATGTTATAGTGCCTTTCAACTTCCAAAGTAAATTCTTTGGTTTTAAGGGGTTTAGGTTTAAGAGTAGGATTTAGGTATTATCCACAATTCTATCATCATTAGGCAGTGAATGTTTTTGTTTTGAAAGAAAGCATTTGAACCATGCATAAGGTTGCTTTAACCATATATAATAATTATATAATAATCTCTGCTTTTAGAGTCGTGCAATTAAAGGATCATATAGATTTCATGCCATCATTACAACATTTGAAATGATTTTGACTGATTGTCCTGAGCTCCGTAACATTCCGTGGCGATGTGTGATCATCGATGAAGCTCATAGGCTGAAGAACAGAAATTGTAAGCTGCTAGAAGGACTCAAAATGATGGACCTGGTGGGTATTGATATTCTTAAATTTCAGAGAAAAGTTTTTTAATTCTGTCCATTTGAATTCCAGTTTTGTTAACATCCTTGTCATTACAATTTTCCTGCTTAAGAGAATGCTATGAAACACTTACAATTCATTTGCACACTTTAGAGAATCCACTGATAATATTTAAGATACAGTAGGAAAAAATGGGCATGAAATAGTTGTAGTGGAGATAGGTAGCATAAAAATTTATTTAATACATAAAGATACAAAATAAATGAATAAATAAGTTTTTCTTGTCTTATTTTTTACAGGAACACAAGGTGCTTCTAACCGGGACTCCTTTGCAAAATACTGTAGAAGAGCTTTTTAGCTTGCTCCATTTCTTGGAACCAAGTCGTTTTCCTTCAGAAACCACTTTCATGCAAGAATTTGGTGATCTAAAAACTGAGGAACAGGTAAATTATTCCACAATATTTCTTTCCAAATATAATAGTTACCAATTTTGAAAAATTACTTAGAGTAACAGTTTGTTTTTATTGAACCAAACTATTTTACTTATAGGAAGTTTTACGCTTTATTATTGTCAAAATAAATTTAAACTTAAAAAAAAATATTTGTAATTTTTAAAAAGATTCTGTGTAAATGTAAACCATTTAGTGAACTTTACTGGAATATAAGTGTCAGCCTATTATTATTTAAAATGAATTAATATTTATAGGGGAGGGGATATGGCTGTTGTTATCAGAGAATCTCTAGCAGCCTCCAGGGGCACTGCTCTACAAGTGTCCGGCTGTGAGACCCTTTTTCTTAAGTTGTACTCAAGGCTGCAGCTATACCAGCCTCCATGTTCCAGCCTTGCCTACCCAGGCTCCTAGACCTCACCGCAGGGCTGGTGGTGGAGTTCCCCAGGCTTATAGTTTTGGGGGACTTCAACCTGCTATCACTGGGGGTGGAGTCAGAGGTAGCTCAAGATTTCATGGAAACCATGACTTCCATGGGCTTGTCCTAGGTCACCCAGGATCCGACTAGGAATAGTGGTCACATACCCGATTTGGTGTTCTTGTCGGAGCAGTGCCTATGTGATCTGGAATTGGTGGACTTGTCCTTGGTCCCCCACTGTCATGGTCAGATCACAGTCTGGTGTCAATGAGTTTCTCAAGAGCTGTACCCCCCTGCAGGGAGGCAGGACCTATTAGATTGGTCTGCCCCCGTCGACTAATGGACCCTGATGGGAGATGACAGGCATGTGGACTCTGGTAGTAATTAATGCTTCTCTAAAGGAGGAGGTAGTGTCCCAGCACTTAAAGGAGGCTGTGCTCTTCCCATTTTGGGGAAGAGAGAAGGTGGTTGTGCGGCAGCTCCAGAGCTTTCTCGATGAAACAGATTATCTTGGCCCCCAGCAATCACGATTCTGGCCTACATATGGAACAGAAACGGCACTGGTCCCACTTTTGGATGATTTTTGGCAGGATGGGGGTAGTGCACCCATCCTTACTTTACTTGTCCTCTCGGCAGCTTTTGATATCATTGATCATGGTATTCTTCTAGAGCAGCTTCAGGGGTTGAGAGTGGGAGGCCCTCTGCTATCCTGGTTCATTTCCTTCCTCTGGCCACTCTCAGTCAGTATTGATAGGGGAAAGATCCAGCACTCGCCCACTGCTTTGTGGGGTTCCGCAGGACTCGGTACTCTCCCTGCTCCTATTCAACATTTATATGAAGCGTTGGGTGAGATCCTCTGTTGCCAAGGACTGAGGTATCATCAATATGCCCATCGTGAGTTAAGTGATGCCGTGTCCTCCCTCTTGCAATGTTTTGACACTGTTAGGGGCTGGATGGGGAGCAACCGGTTGAAACTGAATCCTGGCCAGACTGAGTGACTCTGAGTTTGGGGTTCTTTGGCCCAGGGAGAATTGCCATCTTTAGTCTTGGATGGGGTTGCACTACCCCAAACAGACCCTATGCAGAATCTGGGGGTTCTTCTGGATTTGCGACTCCTGCTCTTATGTGGGAGCTGCATTAGTTTCCAATTTGCTTCCAAGTGCAATTCAAGATGCTGGTTGTCACCTTTAAAGACCTTCTTGGCTCAGGACCAGGTTATTTGTTTTTTGTTTGTTTGTTTGTTTGTTTATTTATTACATTTTTTATGCCGCCCAACTCCTGAAGGACTCTGGGTAGCTTACAACATGGATAGCAATCACTCTCAGATTTTATATACTGCTTATCAGAGCTTTACAACACTCCCCAAGCAGTTACAGAGTCACCTTATTGCCTCAACAATCTGGGTCCTCATTTCACCAACCTTAGAAAGGATGGAAGGCTGAGTCAACCTTGAGCCTGGGGATTCTATCTGACAACCTGCTGAACAAGTCAGACTGCAGTGCTGCATTTAACCACTGCACCACTGAGTCTGAGGAACCGTCTTTTGCTGGTCACATCTACCCGACCTGCCAGAGCAGGGAGGAAGGAATGTTGCAGGTTCCATCCCCTAGGGCAGGGGTGTCAAATTTGTGACATCACAGAGGCATCACATGATGTATCGTGAGTTTTTTCCCCTGCACTAAACGGGTGTGGGCATAGCCAGTGTGTGACACATTTGGCCTGTGGGCCGTGAGTTTCACAGCCCTCCCCTACGGAGCTACACCTGCTGGGACCCATCATTCCCCCAGAAATTAGAATGGTCCCCACTCTAACACTCTTCTGGAAGCCGCTGAAGACCTAGTTCTGCCAGCGGACCTGGGGATCCCAGAAGGGGATGGAGCGCATTAAATGGCTTGTGTTATTATTTTATTAATTATTATTTTTATTAGTTTTATTTTTTTATATATGAGGTTTTTATATTCCTGTAAGCTGCCATGAGTCAACCATGTGTGAGTAGGCAGCAATATAAATTTCCTATAATAAAATAAATAGTGATACTTAAAACACAAAGCAAAATAATACAAAGTATTTAAAAGCAAAATAATTTTTAAAAACATTTAAAGCATTTAAACATTTGAACAGTGTCACCTAGGAATTTAGCTGTTAATTCAGTACATCTGGAGATTATTAGATCGAAGACATCTAATAAATAGGCCTTTTAAATGAAGTACGCAAAAAATATTACCAATATTTTAGCAATATAAAATGTTACACCCCATTGTAGAAGAAATATACTGTTTAATAAATATAGTGTAATCTACAAGGATTTGGCTGTACTATTGTATTACAGGGGCCTTTTTATTTACTATAATTTAATTATTCCAATATTGGCATGATTAAATCTCATACATCTAAGATTTCTTTACTCATGTAACATCTCCAGTTCATGTTAATTGCTCTGAATGTTTGAATTATAGTTCTATGTTGGTTACTACAATCTTTTTAGTACATGTTAATATAGCAAACAATCTGTTTAACCAATCTCTGTTTAACCAGACTTAGTATAAACAAGACAAATGTTCAGTTCAGACTTCATTCCATTAACGGGATAACGTGCATTATATCAAATATGTTTCTATTAAATTGGGGTTTTACTGCAAATGGCAGCAGTCATGTCAATTATGTAATTATGCAAATGATGTACATTCTGATTTAATGGATATTTGGATTTAACAGAAACTCATTTCCCCAAATCATCTGTTCAATAGAGCATTTACTGTAATGAAGTTATTCTTACCGTAATAAAGTTATTGTGTAAACGCTGTTGATGAATGATAATAGTAATTAGGGAAATATTTTTCCAAAAATTGCAGCATAATAGAAAATTATGGAAAGATGTACATATTATATAAGGATACTTATGATAGGAATTGAAAATTGTAATATAAACATTTATTTTATCAGGTTCAGAAACTTCAAGCAATTTTAAAACCAATGATGTTAAGACGACTGAAAGAAGATGTCGAGAAGAACCTGGCACCCAAGGAAGAAACTATTATTGAAGTTGAATTGACAAACATTCAGAAAAAATACTACAGAGCTATTCTTGAAAAGAATTTCGCATTTCTATCAAAAGGAGGTGGACAAGCAAATGTTCCTAATCTGTTAAATACTATGATGGAACTGAGAAAATGCTGCAACCATCCATATCTTATAAATGGTATGCTATTTTCCTCTTATTTTCCAAAACATTGTGTAAGGACTATAGTTATCTGTGTATTATGGCCATCTCACTTGCATATGAATCTCGGTAGCTTACACAGTTAAAACACAACTAACAATCTACATTATTTACAGGTTTCAATTTTAAAACAAATTGTATTTTTGAGGAGGCTGCAAATGTTCCATTCAATCTCCAAATGCCAGGTTTAACTACATGCCAACTTACTTGAATGATTGCATCAATGCCTTATGACAGTAATCAACTCAGATGCCTTTCTTGTATCTTCAAGCCAGGTGTCATTATTTTCATTGAAGAAATTATTTCCTAATTACTTTTAAAAGGGCATTTTTGTCAAATACATCAATAAATTTAGAACGGCCTAGATTCATCAGAAGTGAATTGAATCACGTAATAAAAAATCATGTCAGCTTGTTAATGGTTCATTCAATAAAAGAATCATGGTTCATTCAATAAAAAAAGAATAAACCAAGTTTCTGATAGATCAAAATAATTTTGTCTAAAGCAAAATAGTTCTATACACTATAATAGTGATTAGAAATAATTATCTAAAAAATAAGTATATATTTCTGCTTTCCCCTGTTGATGTGGATTTTTCCATTCCTCTGTTACATCTAACACACACTCTTTTAAGACATATAACAGAATTCTAATGCTTGGTTGCACAAATGTTACTGCTATATGATCCTGCTTATTTCCCCATATTAAATTACTTGTACTAATTGTTTTTCATTTATAGGATGTGGATGTCATTATGTTCTTGTTTTCAGTATTAAAATAAAACTAGATAACAACAAAAACAAATTGGCCATATTTTAATTTAACAAATACCCTTATAATAATGATTTTAAGAAATCCTGAGGTTTTTTTAATATAGTGCTCTCCCATATAATTAAACTTCCCAGCTTCTGATTGAATTCCAATGAGATAACTCATATTTAATGAAGTGGTAGATGAAAATTGCGGTGTGTGGCCCTTAGTTTTTACCTGTAACCTTTTTTATTGGGACATTTTTACTGTAATTATAATCTACAGTTAATTTATTGTGCCACAAAGTAGTCTTTACCTGGTAGATATTGAAGTCATTAAATCCGAGATTTGTTTCATACTAGAATTCAGTTAATATAACCAATAATTTTGATGGTTAGGAACAGTATGTAAAACACTTTCTAAAAAAAGAAATTGGTTTTGTCATTACGTTCTCTGTTCGTTGTTATATAAGTGCTTAATGTTCTTAATTTGCTAATTAATTATTCCGTCAGTCATTGCTCCCTAATTTGTTATGACTTCTGGCTTGACACCTCTATGTTGTTGTGAAACTTGTTTGCTGGAAGCTTTGCTTTTATTGTTTGTACTTATTTATGTATTTTCCGTGTTAAATTTAATTTAAATAAATATATAAATACACATTTACACATAAAACTCATAGGCATTGTATGAGGAACTGGAAGTAAATTCATAGTTTTATCAATAAAACCTTTAGAGTATTCACATATTGCTGTCCAATCTCTTGCAGGTGCTGAAGAGAAAATTTTGGAAGAGTTTAAAGAAACACACAATCCTGACTTTCCAGATTTTCAGCTCCAGGCAATGATCCAGGCTGCTGGCAAGCTCGTACTGATTGACAAGTTGCTGCCAAAATTAAAGGCTGGTGGCCACAGGGTGCTTATCTTTTCCCAGATGGTGCGCTGCTTGGACATACTGGAAGACTACCTCATTCAAAGACGGTGAGAACAACAATATAGTTTAAGTTTAGGAAATAAATTCTATAAAATTTTCTATTAAGTATTTAGCCTATGTTGCACAGAAAAGGAATATTTTACAATAAAGTAGAAGAATTCATAAACAAAATAATACTAATTCTCTTTGTTCATAGACATAGTATATAACCTTTTACTTTAGACTTTATGATTTACTTATTTTTCACCCTTCTAAACTGCCCATTTCCCTCAAACAGTGGTGGGAGCTTTGCTAAAAGCGATAATGCTTTTAGAATAAAACATAATTAAAACCGTTTTCTATTATATGTAACAGACTCTAGAAAAAGTCCATAAAACAGTTATTAATAAATCTTAAATTTTCAAAAATGTTTTCTTCCTTTATTATTTTTTTCAAGTGGAACAATTTTCAGGCTCTTAATTCTGTATGACACATAGCCAGTTAATTATATCAGCAACATTTTTTTCTGTAACATTGCGTAATTTTCAGCAATTTGACATACATTTTTGAAACAATAAATCTTACTGGTCACTTATCTCTTGTATACTTTTTACAGCTAGAACTGTAATTGAGCTGCAGAGTTATAAAAGCTAGTAAGAAGAAAAGATGCATTTCCTGAGAACAGTGCTTTCAGTCTTAAATTACTGACATGGAGAGTGTATCTTGTTAATACTGCTTTATTTTTGTAGATATCCTTATGAACGAATTGATGGCAGAGTAAGAGGCAACCTTCGTCAAGCAGCTATTGATAGGTTTTCCAGACCTGATTCTGACAGATTTGTTTTTCTACTATGCACAAGAGCAGGTGGCTTGGGGATTAATCTTACAGCTGCTGATACCTGCATTATTTTTGATTCAGATTGGAATCCTCAAAATGATCTTCAGGTAATATTGTAAAATGCAATGAACACATTCTATTTCCTTAGTGCCCCCCTCTCCCAGAATTTATTGCTCAGATAGTATGTTTTGTTTGAACATTTCAAAAAACAACACATTATTCTAACATTTGTTTATTTTACTACCTATTTTAATCTGTTTAAAAAAATAAATCTCATTTCATATTTTTCCAGGCTCAGGCTCGATGTCACAGAATAGGACAGAGCAAATCAGTGAAGATCTACAGATTAATAACAAGGAATTCTTATGAAAGGGAAATGTTTGACAAAGCAAGCTTAAAACTTGGCCTTGATAAAGCTGTGCTTCAATCCATGAGTGGAAGAGAGAATGCTACAAATGGGGTAAAAATATATGCCCCTCTGACTCCCTTCCCTTCCTTTTTGATATATATAGCTTTAGAAATAGAATAACGTTTTCCTTGAGTAGAGCTTGACTTCTGTTGATTACATACATATGTCCATGTTGTTTTATCTGTAGTAATATGGAATGTGACAGTCATGCATATTCTTTTTTTAGGTTATTTATTCAATTTCTGAGTTTAGTCTACAGCTCTGGGGTTTCCTGATTGTCTTCTGTCCCGATTTTATATCTATCTATCTATCTATATCTATCTATATCTATCTATATCTATCTATATCTATCTATCTATCTATCTATCTATCTATCTATCTATCTATATCTATCTATCTATCTATCTATCTATCTATCTAT
>JANHGC010007033.1:214941-225589 GCA_027560395.1 Boaedon fuliginosus
CTTTGTAACTCTTTGTGTATTCCATTTCCTTCTTTGTCTTTCTTAAATCTTGCCTGGGTCTGGGCATATGTCCACCAGTCTAGTGCCATTCCTTTTTCGCCTAATTCTTGCCTAGTTATTAATTTTCCTTGTGTATTCATTATGTGTGTATAGCGAATTATTTTCCCTGGGTCTAAAATTCCATCCTTTGATATACATTGAAATGGAATAAATGTAGTCCAATTATTGCTTTATTTTTAATTTGGGAGCATGACATAGAAATGAGAAAATTATGATCCAAAAACTTCCAGTTTATGAAAAGGTGGCCTCCTGAAATAGCAAGAAGGAAAGTATCATTTTGAATTTCTCCTTCTGACTCCAAAGGAGAAACAATACTGGATAGAATTGTTTCCTAATCCTAATTATACTTGTTAAGAACAATAAGTTTCTTTGCTAGCTGATAAATACTAATCAAAAATAAAAAGGCAGCTCCTTTTCCTCACAACTTACAGGTTCAGCAGCTCTCCAAAAAGGAAATAGAAGATCTTTTGAGGAAAGGGGCTTATGGTGCTTTAATGGATGAAGAAGATGAAGGATCCAAATTTTGTGAAGAGGATATAGATCAAATTCTTTTGAGACGAACACACACAATCACAATTGAGTCTGAGGGAAAAGGATCCACATTTGCAAAGGTCAGTAAAAAAGTTAATTTTCTAAATTAATTAGAATCATGTATGAATGATCTTTCCTATGGATAACCTCAAATATAGAGTTAAATTCTACTGTAGCAAACTAAAATAATGTTGCTCCTAATCAGAATCTAAGTAGTCCAGGGGTGTGAAACGCAAGGCCTGTGGGCTGCATCCGGCTAGCAATGGGGCTGTCCTGGAAAATGTAAGGGGCTGTCCTGGAAAATGTAAGGGGCCAACCACAGGGATGGGTTTCTAAACCGTTATGCCTAATTGCAGGGTTGGCTGAGAATATCATAGTTCAGTCTATTCACCTGTCCGTTCCAGAAGGGCCGGCTGCGCACAGAACGCTCTGACGTGGCGTGATCTCGCAACTGGCCACCAGGCCACGCGTCACTGAATCCACCTCCCCAGTGTCTCGCAGGCGGTGTGTTTTAACTGGCTGCGAATTTGCGGAGCACAGCGTGCCGCATCAGAGCGTTCTGTGCGCAGCCCGTGCTTCTGGAACGGACAGGTGAATAGACTGAACTATGATACTCTTTCCGGTTCAGCCAACCCTGCAATTATTCGAACCAGTTCAGAAACCCATCCCTGGCCATTCAGTATCGCTTCGGCATCACTTCCAGCATCGCTTCCAGCATTACTTCGGTCTACGCAATGCAAAGAGGAAACATCAGGCCAGAGTGGTTTTGGCCCTGTCTACCCAATGCGAAGAGGAAACATGCCAGCAGTTTTGGGAGTGGCATCAAGCTGGCCACTCCCACACAATCAGCCACACCCACCCTGTTGGCCACATCCAGTGGGTGGCCAAAAGCTGGCCACGCTCACCCAGTCGGCCATGCCCGCCCAGTCCTCCGAGATCAGCCATAGCCCTGATGCAGCCCTCAATGAAATTGAGTTTGACACTCCTGAAGTAGTATATTCCCCTTCTCTCAAAAAAATTGGATACTTTATAAGAAATCCCTGTAGAAAAACAGAAAAAACTATAAAATACCTGGAATATCAAATTTCATATGTTAAAACAAACATCAATGTCTGTTCAGTATATACAACAAATAAGGTGTTTTAAAGAACCTGTATCTCAACTGAGAATATTCAATAGGGAACATATTCAAAGTATTATATTTTGCGTCTTTAACACATTATATGGAGAACTACCTAGTAGCAGTACACTTGGTGTAGAACATTTATTAGGAAATTTGGTACAGTACTTAAGGGAAAATAATTTATTTCACTGTATTCCTATGAATGCTCCTCATCACTGGTTTAGAAGAAGGATGCAATTATTTGGAAAGTAAAATACAATTTTTAAAGCACTCATTTGACGCTTTGTGACCCAACCCTCTGACACTGCAGCAGATAATAAAGAACATTTTTGTCACAGCACTTTCACCCAGAGAATAAGAATGCTCCTTTTTACTTCAAATGACATTTTGCGTCTTAATAATATTTATATGTTTAAAAGGTAGATATTTCGTTATTTCATTTGTTTCTGGCAGACAGGGATTTGTCATGTTCATCTTGAAGGTACTGCTGAATGAAAGCAGTAGCGTTGCACAGCTAGTCTAGCAGAAGCTTTCAAAGTTGACATGTTTTGAGTTCCATCACCAGTAAACAATTCTGGTAGACTCAGATCTTTGAAAATATTTCATGCACCTCTGGTTGCTCTCTTTTTCTTTGGATCTTTGGTGATTCAGATCTACCTATTTTTATTTATTTTTCTGTTTTTATTTCTGTAGACATGCAAACACAGTTATTTTCATTACATGTGTGTGTGTATTGCAGCCTTTAATTAAACTATTACATTGTTTTGTTTTAGGCTAGTTTTGTTGCATCTGGTAACAGAACAGATATTTCTTTAGATGATCCTAATTTCTGGCAGAAATGGGCAAAAAAAGCTGAACTTGATATTGAAGCCTTAAATGGAAGGGTGAGAAATTTAAACTTACCTGTTCTATTTAATTTGCTAAAATGCATTTATCATTATTTTTTAAACAAAAATATGTTTTTTATTTTTGTTACAGAACAATCTAGTTATTGATACTCCAAGAATAAGGAAACAAACTAGATTGTACAGTGCAGTCAAAGAAGATGAACTGATAGAATTTTCAGACCTTGAAAGTGATTCTGAAGAAAAACCTAGCATAAAACTTCGTAGGCCACAGGACAAATCCCAGGGATATGCAAGGAGTGAATGCTTTAGAGTAGAAAAAAATCTGTTGGTCTATGGGTAAGTAAAATGGACTGGAAAACAAAAAGTATTCAAGGCTTTATATTATTTTACCTTTTCTACTTATGTAGGGTGAAACTTATTGCACAGAGAGATTCCAAATAGAAGTCTCATATGATACAACAGAGGTTGTTTCTTGGAATATGTTATTTTCCTTGACAGTGAACTGGAAGAACTTGGCTTGCATGCATTATTCTGAATTGTTATATTCTTCATTTCCCCACTCATTTATCTATTCATACCAACGCATCATTTCTAAATGAAATTCATTGTTAAAAATCATTCTAAAGTGAAAAATAATTCATTTTAGAAAATTATTTACAAAAAATAAAAAAATCTTTAAGTATTGTTCATTATGGCAATTATGATCATGCAAGTTGGTAGAATCTCAAGAAAAATAAGACTATAAACAGCTAAAATAATAATGGTATACATAATTAGTAAATAGCACAGATTTAATTAGAAGACTAGGTAAACAGATACATTTTAGTTAATTCTAAAAATTGACAAGATTCAGGGCCAATCATAATTGAACAAAGAGGGAATTCTGTTAATGGGAGCTTGTCTTGACAATATTCTTTCTCTGGTCATCAGGTAGCAGATCATAGGCAGATAGACCACATTGATAAAGTGTCCCTATTAAATCATAGTTGACAGACATATAGTATATTTAAGGGAGCAGTTGCCACATATACTTTGTATTCTATTACAGTGATATTTGATGTACCTTCTGAACATATGTTTGTGATAACCAAACACATATGTTTGTGATAATCAAACCTCAGTCTGTTTTGGAGTGAGTCCAAATATCCTGTTTTCTTCCAACAGCACATGTAGCTATATATTTACCATCTTTTCAAGGATAGGTTAGTGACTGGATGAAGAGATTAAGAACCAAATGATTGAGAGTGGGTTTCTTAAAGTGGATGTGTGCTATCATACTTCTCAAGTTAGCTAATTCCAAACTTTTCCACAGAAGTGCATTTACTGATTGCAACCACTTATTCTTACGCATTTAGATCAGACATGAAGGACAGGAATTAAGAAGACATATGATGGAAGGCACTGCTTCAGACATTTTGTTCAACCATAGTGACTGGGTTAAAATATAAAAGAATAATCTTATCTCATAAGCGCCCTTCTGAGTGTGCTTGTAGTCTTCAAGCAGAGTGTGCTTGTAGTCTATTTGTAGGAATAGAATTTAAAAGTCGCCTAACAACACAATATTATTTTTGTAAGTGATATAGGTGAGAACATGGACTTATGGCTATAAAGAAACTCTTCTTCTTTACCTTTACTGCAGCATGTCAGCACAATGAATTTATCTTCAGATTTGATTTTTCACTATTTGTGCTCCAGCCATTTTGTGATACGTTTCGTTGCCCATAGGCCTTCTGAAGTCCAAAAAGCTTTCCAGACTTTACATTGGCAGAGATGTTAAGAGTTATTTAGTCAGCGATCCATTTAATCACACTATTAATATTCAAGGTAGGGTCTCAGCAGAATTGCCAACCTTGTCACCAAGACATTCACAAATCTTTAACATTACATAATTATCCCAAATCAAAGGATCCTAATGGATCTTCCAGCCCACAGGGGGGTTAAAAAAATCAGGCAGTTCTAATCTTATCAGGAAATGCCTTGACAATGGCAAAAAGAGGGTGACAACTCCCTTCACTTTTAGGTCACTCTCTTCCTATTCTAATGCAACCAGATGAAGAATATGTTCTGTTTCCTAATGTGCAGGCAGTGATCCATTAGGACAGTTCCGTGGTTTACGATAGAATCCAGCACATCACAAGCCAGGAATCAAAAGGCAGCCCTGAAATGAATGTTAAAATCCACATGGAGTGCATTATTGGCTTCTCCATTATCGGAAATCACCATGACTAATTGAAGAAATAGCGGAATGATCAATACACAAAAATTCTGTTTCTATAGCCTAATACAATGACACACACCTCTAAAATCAGAAACAGAATTGAATGGCCTGATGGTAAACATAAAAAATCACAACCATTCTCTCCCCACACCCTCCAATTTATGCTAGTATGCCCAAGATAGGCAGTGCTGGATCATATCGACACTGTTCAGTCTCATTAATGCACACCAAGTGAGCCCTCTTATTTGTGAATGATACATTATTATTTTGGGTTGATCTGGCATTCACTAACAGCGCTGCCAGACTAAAAGATAAGTTGACAGGCAACTATATTCTGGAATATGGGGAAAAAACACGCTGATGGCACATTTAAACCAGTATGCATAGAGCAAAACACCAGTCCTACCCATTACAGTTTAGATTGTATAGTTCTATTTCTTCTCCACCCATATCTCCAGATAAATTCATCATCATTAGTAGTAGAGAGCTGTAATAGATAAGGCAACCCTTCTGCAAACATCATACACAGTATCTCCTACATCAGCCTTCTCCAACCTGGCTTCTAATATGCATGTTTAGGCTGACACTCTTACAATTTTGTCAGTGGTAAAATTGAGGCAACTACTGTAAAAGCCTAGATTTTCTTTCAAGCCATTTAGAAAATCCAATGTTTAAAAATATAGTTGCATAACCATGAATAATACAATTATTACCTAATCTCATACTAGAAATTCTTAAGCTCATTAAAAAAATAGATTTCTCTGTTTTAAAGAAACTTGCTTCTGTTACTATTATTCCTTGTACCATCTAGTTCTTAATTTGGACCTGGAATTTTGGTCATATTACAGAATATTACAGAAATGAATTCAGATTCATGTTAAAATCATAAAATTGCAGAAATTGCCCTGGGATATGAACTCCTATTCAGAACTTATGAGAGCCATTTACATTAAAAACATGCATTTTATTTTTTCCACTACAATAAAATATTAGTGGCTTGCTATTTGCTTAGTAAAATAACTTAACACCCACAAAATACATATGTATGCATTTTAATACAGAAATTCTGTGGTATAAGTAGTCCTTGATTTATGACTGCAATTGAGCCCAGAATTAGGGTTGTTTCTTGTGGCAATTGTTAAGTGTTAAGTGAGACACCCACATATCGCCTTGCCACAATCCCTGCTTTCTTCATTGCTGCCATTAAACAGAGCATGGGGTGTATTGGAGTGGGGGAGAAGGTCTAGAAGGCCTGGTGCAGGCTCAGACCCACACTGGAGCACTTTATTAGCCCATACTTTGCCTGTCCCAGGCCTCCTTAGGCATCTTCTGCACTGAGGCACCCTGCTTCCCACCCTGCCATCCTCATACCCCTTAGTCTCCTCCATCTCCTCCCATCATGCTTTGGTTTATTTAAACTTTTTTGAAGATTGTCTTTGGAAAAGAGAAGTGGCCATAAGAGTAGGCAGATAGTTAAGTGCCTGAATTTTGTTCACATAACTGCGGGAGTGCTGTAGTGGCTATAAGTTTGGGTACAGGTCTAAGTCCCTTCATTCAGTGCCGTTGTAATTTTTCAACAGTTGCTGAACAAATAATTGTAAGTTAGGGCTACTTGTAATGCCAAAATGTGATTTATTTATTTTTAATATAGTTGGGGACGATGGACTGATATCCTTCTACATGGACGTTACAAACGTCAGCTAACTGAGCAAGATGTGGAAACTATTTGCCGAACTATCCTTGTATATTGTCTTAATCATTATAAAGGAGATGAGAATATCAAAAGTTTTATCTGGGATTTGATTACTCCAACTGCAGATGGACAAACTCGGGCCTTAGTTAATCATTCTGGTATGTTATCTGCATCTTATTTCATGTCAAGTGCTATTGAAGCCATAAAACATTGCTTTAAATCCATTGAGCAGTATTCTGTGATCTTGAACAAAGCAAGTATAGATCTGTACTTTTACGTGAAATATGTTTCAGTGTTATCGTTGTTAATCTTACACTCTGTCACTGGGAATTACATGTTAGTGTCTTCATCTGACATTTCAATGCTAAAAGTTCCACTCCAAAATTTATCTTTGCCATTTCTGTAATGAGTATGTAAATGTCCAGCAGTATCACTGTTTTTTGTAAGTTAAATGTGGAAAACGAACTAGCATTATGACAGACAATTTTTGTCTCTGGTTCATTACAGAAAAAGACAATCATTAAGCAATGCACTTGGTAAAGCACAACATCATGTGACCATGCCACTTAGCAAAGAAAATTCTGGTACTGCCAACTGATGTAGTTAAGTGAATCCTATGATATTGTTAAGCACAATGTCACGTGGTCACCATTTGTGACCTTCTTCCAGCTTCCCCATTGACCTTGCTTGTGGAAAGCTGGCAAATGGCAGTCGCACAGCATTGGTCACTTTTCAATCATGTGACTGCCGACGGCCATAAGTAGAAGGACTGGTTATAAGTACCACTCATTCAGTGCTATTCTAAGTTTGAAAAGTCACTGAACAATTGGTCATTAAGCAAGGGCTATCTGTATTTTGAATGGCAGTGGCTCTTAAGGTACGCATATAGAATCTTTCCTGGCTGTATAAGTAAATGCTAAAGTTCAAAGTTAAGAACCTTTCTATGCAAAAAAAGATGCTCTGCAGTTGAGTTGCTATGTCAATATTTTCCCCCAGGTAATAAATGTAATCCTTGTGATTACATATACTTTGTTAGAAAAATATGTGAAGTTTCAAATGTATTAATTGATGGACCTCTTTTAGAAGTTTCAGCCAAATACTTCCTGTATTTGTTGTTCAATCCTATACATCAGCTTAGAGGTATTTTGGCCACTCTTCTTATTGAACTGCTTAATCTAATTTTTGGACTTAATCTAATTTTTGAACTTGAACTGTTCATTCAGCTTATGCCCCAATAGTTCAATTTGGGGAAGATTAAAGCTTTGATTTTGCCATTCCAAAGATGAAATTACTTCTACTTCTACTATTCTATGATAGTTTTACCTGTGTATTTAGCATTATTGTCCTTTATGACGTATTGATATTATCCTGTACAATGTATAGTACAAGCCATAGACTATTGGCCTCTCAGTTATAGTGAGCAACCGGAGGCCTGAATTTGCAAACGGATCCCAAACTATTTCCACCATGATGCTTTATGGTTAAGTTCTTTTGTTGGAATGAACCGTTTTCTCTAAAATTAACTATTGGAATAAACTGCTGGATCATTTCGGGTTTTTTGATATATTTGAGATAGATGCCCTACACTTTTATGAGAAAAGAGGTTTCATCCATTATACCTTTACATGCATAATACTTTTCTTAAATAAATGTGGCCATAAAATATAAAAAAATAGGGAATGGGTTCTTCAATTCATATATGATGCTCATCTCATTTACTGGAACATATGAGTTGACCACTCCCATTAAAAGATTTGATTATCCTTGAGCATTACAAACTTTTTCTAACAAAAACAGTGAATGTTGACTTAGTATATTCAGTAAAACCATAACTGTACAGTTAATCAAGACGCTTGTTAAAGAGAGATCCTGGAAGTAAGGAAAAATGTCTTGACAATGAGAATAATTAATTAATCAGGGGAGTAGCTTGCCACCCAGTGTTGTTGCTGCTCCATTGCTGGTGGTTTTATCCAGTATATGTATATATTCCTGCCTTGGGCATGAGATTGGACTAGAAAACTCCATGTTCCCTTCCAGTTCTACTATTTTATTTTTTATTTAATCAGAATCTCTCACATAATTTTAAAGGGTTAACAGAGTTTCTTTTACCACTTTATCTACTGCATAAAAATCCTCAATATCAGAACCCTAATTGTAATCTTTTCTCTATAAAATGCCATTTTATTTTAATTGCAAATGATTAAAATTGCTGCTTAACTATATATTCCCCTTGTGCATTAAATAAGCTTTTTATACCAGCATATGTTGCACAGTTCTTTAGCATTTGCTTCTGTGTGGGAGAAGGTCACTGGATTGTTCGAAGTGAGCAGTTTGTTTCAGAGTTGCTGAAAGGCTATAACATTATTTTAAGTTCATTGGCAGAATAATGGGATGTAAACATTGAGCATGATCCAGCCACAGTGAAACATTATTACATCCTATTTCTTATGTCATGTTAATGGAACTGAAATACTTTTAACTTTGGCACAAATTTAGCTAATGAATGAAATTCTACAATATCTTTAAATTACATATATGTAGAATATGCTGTAACACGTTTATATCATTCTGCAACTAGCACCTTTCATGCCTGGCTATTCAGAAACTGAGTTAAAAGGATTAACATCCAGGTAAGTGCGTAGGATTTTAAGCAGAGTGCTTAGGAGGGTGAATTGTACAATAGCATTCTGTGGTTTTCTAATTGTTTTCAATTACTGCATAGTGCCTTTAACTATGATACTGATCATCACGGAATGGAATAGTGTAAAATACGACCTAGTTTTCTAGAAGTCCACACCATAATGATAAAGGGCTGTGAGAAAGTGATTTCACAGGCAGATGGCCTCCTTTGACATGGTGTCAGAGTTAATGCTGAAAAACCATGCATGTGTACATTTCTTAGGCTTGTCTGCTCCAGTGCCCCGGGGGAGAAAAGGCAAAAAAGTAAAAGCTCAGAGTTCACAACCAGTGCTTCAGAATGCTGACTGGCTAGCCAGCTGTAATCCAGATGCCTTGTTTCAGGAGGACAGCTATAAGAAACATCTCAAACATCACTGTAATAAGTAAGTTAAACCACTAAATTAATTTGACCCATTTTGACTTGAACTTGAATGTTTCATGGAACTCAAATTCTAGGACCATAATATAGGTCATGTAGATTACTATAGGATAATCTTTAAATTATGCTTCATCGTTGTCACTGTTTAATAGTATAGACGCATACACATTCATATTTTGGTTAATGCTTAACATTTTTCTTAGGATACAGATTACTGTTTTGTCTTTTCAATGTGGTCAGTTTAAGTCACTGTCCGTATTTAAAATGTGGTTGGTCTTAATTCATTTAATTATTGGAATTTATTTTTTTCATGAGCCTGGTGTGTAGTATTTAATCCTTACATGCTATTCAAATAAAGTGTTAAATTATATTACTTGTTCTATGGCCATTATGAGGTGACATAAGGGACAGGCTGTAACTTTAATCATATTTATTTTGAAATTATCCCTGTTGGAAATGTTGTGATTTTGAACACATGTGATCAAAAAACTGTATAATTGTTGATGTTATTCAGGGCTTAGCTGCCTGATGAAAATGAGTCATGAGCAATAAAAGAAATTTAATTCATGTTCCTCATAATTTATGTATTAGGAAGTATATTGTTTTCTTTAAAACATAACTGTTCATCATAAAAGTCTATTCTACAAACCATATTTTTTAATCGTAGTTACATATTGTAATTCATTTATTGCGTGGTACATTATTATTATTGTACTGGCTATGGTTATGCTTTTGTGCATTCACTTGACCTTCTGGAAGACTGTTAAGACCTGGTTTTTTTCCTCCTGCATAGGGCCAGGGTATTATAAGAGTCCTATAAAAGTATGTTGATTTTGCAAGTTTATGATAGCGCATTTAGGCTTTCCTGTAGTGGATTTTTTGTGTATGGTTAGAGGGGCTCATTTTATATGGTTTTCCTTATATTTTTTTCCTTATAAACTGCTTTTTAATCACTCAAAATTATGTATTTAAGATGGATGGCTATTTAACATTTCTAAATATGCTTCTTAAAAGTTGCTTTGAACAAACTGGTTAATAAATTCATAAATTTACAGTTACATCTTCTGTAAAAGATAATATGGTCAAGATACTCTAGCCACCCCCTCTTAAAATTATC